>JBCJKH010026432.1:22460-32989 GCA_039877255.1 Loriculus beryllinus
AGAAGTGATTGCTCCTTTCTGGACAACTCCCCCAAGTTTTTATACTGGGCACGTTGTGCTGTGGTATGGAATACTCCTTTGGCTAGTTTGGGTCAGGTGTCCTGTCTCTGCTTCTTCCAGGCTTCTCATGTCCCTCCTCACTGGCAGAGCATGAGAGACTGAAAAGCGCTTCATCAGAGAAGTGCTACTTAGCAACAACTAAAACATCAGTGAGTTACCAGCATTGTTCTCAGACGAAATCCAAACCGCAGCACTGCATCAGCCTCTGGGAAGAAGATTAACTCTATCCTAGACGGAACCAGAAAACTGGGATAGTTGAAAGCGGTCTGCAGGTTTCACCTCACTCCCACATTTTATCCTTCTTACTCCAGCTTTCCAAGCAGACCCCCATTTACTTTGTGAGACTTTTGTTTTTAATACACTGGCATTCAAATGTAACTAGATCATTCACTGCTGCAGTCAAGCACCCAGACTATTACTGCCATTAAAAAGATGATACAAATTTCATCAGTCACTCTAAATATTCTTTAATGTATATAATTACTTAGTTTTCAAGTTTGCAGTCCTCTCTTTAAGAAGTCCATTTTTATGATATTTCTCTTACTTTTCCAAAATTATTTAAATACTCTAAATAGGTGCATCTTAATGTCAGAATACTGAGGTTTTCTGGCATATATTTTTTTCTTCAAACCTTACTTTCCATCTAACATTCCTTTCAGTGCCTTGAAAGTGGTTCCATCTTGCCATGTGTGCAATAAAATTTTCTTTTTCTTTTAGCTCTTGACTGAACTCAGACAGCCATATACTTGGCAAAGTGAAGCATGAAACGTTCACCAACTTTTTTGATTACTGATTGTACAGTTATCTCAATCTCTGGAAAACAATCAATATATTTTCTTAGAATATTAAATTTCCTTAGACAGTTCACCTTATTTTGTAATATTCTGTCTTTGAAGACTGGCTGTAGCATATTGCATAAATTGCATGACCTATAATATTAGAGGCCTTTGACCTGAATGGAGTTAACTTTCTTTCAATTACTACTCCCTTACCATGTGTCAAGCTTATCACTTTTCCTGTGAGTGAGTCTATCACTTCTCCTGTGGGTGCTTTTTGATGATGGTGAGCCATGAAACTTTGGATCCAAACATAGCTGTTGTTCCATCTGTTGTTACAGAAACCAATTTCATAATCATTATTTTGTATTTAATAACACACTTGAAGTCAATGTAATTATCTTCTCTTGATTCTTCTTCATTATTTGTGTCCTCAAAATGTCTTTGTTTACATGGCTCACTTGAGCTGTCCCACATTCAGACATTCCCATTTAAATCAGTGATACACACATCATTAAATGTTTTTTAATCACTAACAAGTATTAACTTTTTTTTCTCTAAAAATATATGCACTGTATAGCTTGTTATTTACATAATTCCTTTCTGCTTTGCATTATTTTTGAGACATTTCCATAATTCCTTTGAAGAAAACTGTCATTGTAATACATCAGCAGTCTCGAAAGATGCTTCAGTAGTGATTTTGAGGTTTTCCAAATATATTTTTAAGCAAAAGGGCTTGCTTTTCTTCTGGAGACTACATATCCTTTATTTGAAGAGCGCAATTCCTGTAAAAAGTCTTATTTGATTTTCCACCCATTATGTTGATATTAGACTTTATTGTTTCTTTTCCTTTTCTTGCCTTGCCTTTCCTCATTAGTAAGATATAGTTGGTGTTCATATTTTCAGCCATACTTTTTAAACTCAGTAGGTGTTCATATTTCCAGAAGTAGTTTTCAAACTCACTTCCTATCTTTCCTTCAAAACAGCTTGCTTATATTTACGATTTGAGTGCAGAGGTCTGTGAATCACAACAGTATGTCCTTTGATTGAACTGAAACTAATATTCTTTCCATTTCAGGTCTTTATACATTTTATTTACTTTTTATCTATTTCTTTTTTTAACTTCCATACTCGCTGTTCTCATTCCATTCTCCTGCTGACTGTCTGGCTGCCTCCAACCAGGACTGCTTTTCTAAGCCACATATAAGAACTTCCTTGCTTTTCTTGTCTACTGAATGGATTCCCAGGGAGAATGTGAGGACAGGAAGGATGATATGAGTTTTCATCTGTCTTCTGCCTTTCATTATTCCTTATGCTGAATGGATAACAATTCCAGACTTTCCAAATTACAGCAGTGATGGCCAGAGAGTTACACTCTTCAAATTCATGCAGGTTTTAAACTAACCACTGCCATAGAGACTTTACAAGTTGGTGGGGTTTTATTTGGTGAGGAGAAGTAGTTGTAAAAGAGGGAATGGATTAAACTAGTGTTAGCCTATATAATAATGAAGCTTCTAGTATCATTGAAAGAATTAATTTCTCACTGTTTCTCACTTTTTCTCAGTGATCTCACTGCGCTATATCACTCTGATAGATCTGAGAATAGATCAAGCTTTAATTTGTGACCTGTACTATGGGTTTTTTTTGAGTGGGATTCACCTCATTCAGCTTTAGCTTTCTAAAGCTGAAGTCATTCTACCCTCCAAAAATAAGCACTTAAGATTGGAAGAAAAGAATTACCAGCTCTTGGTTTCTGATGATTAAATTAAAATCAAACTTCTGTTTTTTTACCACACTCTTCTGTCTTTTCTTTTCTATTCTTGGACAATTCATTTTGACCTAAGGATTGAGAGAAAATAATTAAAAAAACCCCAAAATTTTGATTAAGTAAGTCCACAAAAGTTATGGATAATTTTGAGTGATTATTATCTTGATTGACAAGGGCTTGATTGTGCTATATGTCTCTATCTGAAGTAATGTCTGGGTTGGCAAAACAGTGAGTCGAGGTTGTTGATATTTCATAAAAGCATATCAACAGCACTATGAGCAGCACTTGAACTACATCCAGAATTGAGGTTCCCAGCATCCCAATAGAAGCCACAAAACTGACTGCTATTTCTGCCTCATACCAGTCTGAAACACTTGGTTGCTGCTTCTCTTGGTTAAGTTTGGCTGGGGTGCATGGCAGCTGCTGTTGTCCAGTGCAAGCAATGGGTGGCCATGGGATAGTAGGATACCGTCAGCTGGCAGGGTGTCTCATTTGCTCTGTGGTAGGCAGAGCGTGAGCAGCATTTGTCTGATCAATCTTCATTTTCTGACTGGAAAACTGGTTTCTGCCTTCTCCAGGGGAAAGCAGTAAGCTAACAGTCTCTAAGCTGGATTTGAACAGAGGACCAACATGGTTAGTTAAGGAGGAACATCTGAGGAACTTTACTTTGTTAAGTTCCAGTTGCTAAAGGCAGCCATTCTGTATTTAGAGCTGCTTACTATTGTCAAGATTGAAGCTTTTTCTCATTATATTGACAAGCAAACTTTTTTCTCCTGAGAACATGAAATATATGTATATAAATACCCACTTTCAGATTTTAGGTACATATATATAAAATGTTAGTTCCATAGGACTTGGGAGACTGCATTGTGTTTTGGCTCTGAATCATAATGGAATTGATTTAGAAGAGAAAAAGAATAATTCAGTCTCAGTTCTACCTTAGTACAAATAAAATGTAGATGACTGTACACAAATTCCTTATTCAAACAGTCAAAAAATTTTAATTTTGCTGGCAGAATTCCTATTCTCAATTAAATAAATGGAAGCCAAATCAATTCTAATAAGTTGAAATTTTAAGACCTGATACATTCCTGAAATAAATGCTAGTCATATCATTGGCTCAAAAATTCCTTTTAACAATCAAAGCAAACATTGGGAAAGGGGGTACAACTGCTTTACAGAGTACATGTTAATTTAAAAGTTTTACTTTATTTCATTTCAGGCATTCTGAAACTTTTCAGATTTTCTTTGTAAAGGCGCAACTAGGGTAAGAGAGAGCTCACATCATTTTCACTAGTTTCACAAGAAAATTATACGCACATTTTTCAAAAGTAGATGGAGTGCAGTGAGGCTGGCCTGCTCATTAGAGCATGAATATCTCCGCTACTTTCTATTTTTTTTAAACAAGTACAGCTATGCTCTTTGAAAAGAAAACCTTGTGCTCCGTTAATATTTATATTTCCTTTGATATTTAACAGGAACCTCAAAGGTAATAAAGGAATTATTTCTTTTTTCATTTCTGTTCTTTTCTAGAAAGTTCACTTATTTGTCCAAATTCATCGGAACTTGGTTTTAGAGAAAAAAAAAAGTTTGTGTGTACGCAGAAAAGTATATGAATGATACACTAATTTCATTCACTGTGATACACCACTATCCAAAGAATCTTTATTTCCTGAAAAGGAATGCCAGGCATGTGAACGTATATGTCTTTATATTCCCAGTAGTTATACAAAAAACAAGAGCAGCTTAGGCTGAGGCAATTCATACTAAGATTTTCTGTTCACTAAGCACAGTTTAAAATGCATATTGCACAAGAAGGGCTTTGTCACAATGACAAGTATGTGTGCACTCTTTGTGAACCTGGAAAGGAATTTAGAACGAAAGCATCTTAAATCAGTTATTTGAACACACCATGGCTTGTAAGTTAATCAGTTCAGTCATGTTTATCCATTCTTTAGCTCCTTGAACTGCTTTCTCACTGGCTGAAATATGGTAAGTTTATTGTACCTTCAAGGGAGCAAGTTTTTTCACACAGCATGCAACCAAACTATTGGGTTTATTAGTAGCACAAAGTAAATTTTATCTGTAGCTACTGTTCATTCAAAGTCAAGCTGATTTCTGGCTCTCCTGAAATAATTTTCTTCTGATGCAGTGGTGCGAAAGGACCCTGAGTCTTTCTATAAATAAACAATGCATGTATGAGATTTAAATTGGAACTGCAAGGCTTTGAACTATTTCAAAATAGGGCCACATATTTAGATGTCTAATTAGGAATTTAAGATTCCAAACTCAAGCACTTGTAATTCAATATCTTGTGTCAAAATGACCTTCAGAGGAATGGAGTAGCACAGGTACCCTGTCTTACATGAAATGTATAAAGATAAAAATAATATTCTAAAAGCAATTTCAGGTTTCTAGTACTTTCAACATGTTCATGAATCTTCCATTCCTTAATTAGTGATGATTAAGATGCAAATAAGATTTAAGAGTTGCCTGACAAGCTATTCAGCTGCCATTAATCTTTTCCTGTCTTTAAAGTATTGCTGAAGTTCCTTTTACATCTTAATTAGTCCCTAAACTGCAGCTGATCAGCTCCCATACATCTGCTGCTGGGATAAGCACTGGTTTAGGAAGCTGGCTGAACAGGTAAAAGATTTTATTTTCCTGGGTATGTACCTTTGGGATAATTTATCATCTATCTACAATGTTTGCAAAAGGGAGGCAGTACTTGCAAGTCTCCAAGTGGATACACTCTCACTTTTTTTCCTAACTATGTAATTGAACTTCTAAAAATGTACAGTAGCTTTGCAATAAGTTTGTATTTTCTATATAACTAACACCCACTCAGTCTGAGATAGACTCTGTTCGTTATTCTTCGCAGGTAATTATGATGATATTTTGAAGGTAAAAGAAATAACTAAAATTTAGTTAAGGTATATTTTAGGTTCAGTCAGCTTTATAGGAGAAAGAGTATGGGAAAATAGAAAAATAGGAAAACAGATGATAAATGTTCACAGATGCTTTCCTGGGATCAGCTCATTCTTATATTCAGGTTTTGATGTTATAATGTAAAATAAGCAACATAAAATAAAGAGAGATTAGGAAAAAACCCCTGTTTGTACCTGCAAGTTAGAAATTGAAAGATCAAAACAGAACTTTTGTTAGGTACTTTACACCTTGGAATTGTTACAGTGCTTGTTTAATCTGAAATTCAACAAAGGCAGCCCAGGTACTGCTTTTGTTGTATATTTCTAACTTCTAAACTCCATAGTTAAACAAAATTTCAAACTATGGTTTGCAGAAATATCTTTCTCTTTAGAAAAGGTTTACTTTTTCAATACAGATATGCTGTATGGCAATGAGAAGACAACTTCTACATCTTGAATTTCAGCTGTAACGTAGCTCATTACATTAGCACAAAAAACGCAGGAAATATATTACTAAAGTGTATTCACCCATGGCTACAGATTTTGATAGTGCCTACCCTGTAAAAGATCCATCATTCAAGAAAGGTCTAAAGGGACAAATTTCAATGAAATAAATTCCTAAAATAGAGGCATACTCTCTTGCATCCCAATATTCAATGCAAAAATGCAAAAGAACAATGAATTGAGCATACTTCAGCAATCAGTATTTTTAGTTCATGCCCCATAGAGGTAACAATCAGGCTTAAGAAAACCATATTTAATGCTCTAGTGCTCATGGGGCAGCTTCTATACGGCATTTAAATCTGTTTAATTAATTTGCAAAATTATGAGACAAAATATATAGGGGAGGAAAAGAGTTACATTGAAAATATTCAGTGACATTTAGAATTGATTTATAGTAAATCATAAATGTATGGAAGAGGTGGTTAATTTACCCCTTTTTAAACATTCTCAGTTCAGGTTCGTAGTGTGACTTCATTAGAAATGTACTTTCCTACAGAAACAGGAGAAATGCTGAAGTTTATTGACTGAGCTAGTCTATCAATACATATTTTTCCATGATCAAGTAATTTTTTCAGTTTAAAACCTTCTTTTTAGGACACAAAAGAAAGACCATTTCATTTGGAATGGCAAAAATGACATTTTAAAGTGTATGTATAAAGATGTTTTATTCAGCCTTGGAATGCATCATCTTTTAGCAAAGTTTAAGAAAACTAATCTGATTACATTCATTAATTGCCCCATTTGAGCAATTAATTAACAATGGGCTACACTACTGCATTGCAGAGACCTTAATTTGGTAGAGCTGTCCTGAGTATACATAGGTGAACTGTTTCTTTTAATGCAAGCTATAGATGTATACGGGTTAAACTATGGGGCTTTTGACACTGTAGAAAACATAGCTAGTTCTTTTTATATTATCTTCCTTTTCTACAGTTCAATGATGCAAATTAGACAGACATTGAGCAGAAATCCTAATCTCTAAATCATTAAATGGAAGTCCAGGAGTTACAGAATCTTATCTGTTCCTCTGAGGCCCCCTTTAAGTATTTCTCAAGTTTCAAGTGCTGTAGTGTTCATAGGGAGGAAGGCAACAAATTAAAAATGCTTTTGCAGTTAACCTTAAATAAGGTCCTCAGGCTGTTGCAGTCTATAGTGATAGCTTAGAGAAACCCAAGCCGCAGAAAAAGGTTTGTACATAAAAGGTGAATTGAAGGCTTTTCTCTCTAATTAACAAGTTTTTTTCTTATTTCCTTTTTTTTTTCTGTCTCTGTCACTCATTCATATACATACACATTCATATATGTATACAGGCACACTCTTCGCTTTCTGAAATTGATAAAAAATGTGCAGTACATAGGCAACCATTATGCCATTATTATGGAGTGAGATTTGAAATAAAAGTTATTTGCATGTTTGAGATACATCTTTTATATGATATATGAAACTGTTCTTGTAGTTCATGTCAGCAGAAGCTAACACAGATGGCCAGTCTGTACATAAGGTAATATATGCTTATGCATTTTGCTGTTGCTCTGCATGAACATCTCAAAATCTGATAAAATCTACTATTCTGGAGATACGTCATGACGAACTTATATTCCTCTACTCCTGATCTTTTCCCCCTCACTTTTCCTGATTCAACTTCAGTTTCCTTTCTTTAGAAGAAATGTCACCTTACTATATCACGATCTGTGATTTCCAAATTAGGATGACCATACTCTCATCTAGGAGTTTTGTTACACCCGTGCAGAAAATGCCATTTCACAGTGTCTCACAAAACATATTTAACATGCATTTTCTGAGAAAAAAAAAGTGTTTGTAACACTGATGAGAATAATTGCAAGAACAGTGCTTGACTCATTTTTATCCTTTAATGTTAAATTACTCTTTATGAAGGTCTTTTTTTTACAGACTACTGTAACCAAAGGTGAAAGAAATAAGGTAAAGTTGGGTGATACCGGAAATGGTTAAGTATCTGTGGGGGAAAAAAAAAGAGAGAGAAAAAATAGTCTGCAAACCTGCAAAGTATAATTGGCGAACCAATACCAAGCAGTGTATGTCATCATTAGAATGACAGAAACAGAGGTGATTTTCAAACAGGCTGGGTGTTTAAAAACCAGGTAGAAGTTTCATGGAAATGAGTGGTAACACAAAGCAGGAGGACTGTATGAGAAGATTTTTTGAGAATTATATTGCGGATGAAGGAAAAATGTTAAAAATATCTTGGCTGACACAGCATAACTGTTTTAGAGAGAAGCTGAGGACATTGGAAAGAAATCAGGTAATTTCTGGATAGTACTAGAGAGCTGCAGGCTGTTAGAGGAAGTAAATTGGCAAATGTTTTCACAGCTATGCAAAGCTAGCAAGAAGGTTAGAATTTTAATATGAAAGGATACTTGTTGCAGTAATCCCACAGAAGTGGTAAGTAGCTCCTTTTCAAACTGGCTACCTGTTACCAGTTCCCCAGCAATTGATATTATGTCCAACATTATCTTCATATGTTATCTGAATGATAGGATCAAGTGTACTTGTATGAAGTCTGCCAAAAATACAGAGTGGGGAAATCGACACTTTGGAGGGGAGAGCCAGTCTTCAGGATACCTGGATAAGCTGAAATAGTGGGCTAACAAGAACCTTAGAAAGTTCAACAAAGGCAAATGCAAGCCTGGGATCTACTTGTCTGAGGAGCAGCTCTCTGGAAGGGGATTTGAGGGTCCTTGTGGACAACAAGCTCAATGTGAGTGAATAGTGTGCAGCTGCAGCAAAGAAAGCCAACAGGATGTTGGGTTACATTAGCAAGCGCATCACCAGCAGAGATAAAGACATCATCATCCCACTCGACTCAGTGCTTGTCGGGCCACACCTGGAATAGTACAGTTTTGGTCCCTGCACTACAAAAAAATATGTGGACAGGATGGAGAGTGTCCAGAGAATTGCCACAAAGATGATCAAAGGTCTGGGAAGCCTGTCGTATGAGGAAAGACTGAGAAAGCTGTGTTTGCTCAGCCTAGAGTGAAGAAGGCTCAGGGGAGACTTTATCACCATGTTCCAGTATATAAATGGTGGCTACAAGCTGGATGGAGGGTCTCTTTTTACTGAGAAACACAAGGAAAAGACAAGGGCTAAGAAGTGCAAATTAGTCCCAGTCAGATGTCAGTTGGACACAAGAGGAAAATTTTCATAGTGAAAACAATCTGCCAACTGAATAATCTCTGCAGGGAAGTAGGGTATTCCCCAGCATTAGATACATTTAAGATTGGGCTGTACAGGTTGCTGGGCCATCTAGTCTAGGCCATTCTTTTGCCAAGATTGGATCACGTGATCCTTAAGGCCCCTTCCAAACTGCTATTCTGTGATTCTATGATTCTATAACTCTATGAAATCATGACTTTTAAAGCAATGGCTGGGAAAAAATACACTTGAAAGTAAAAAAACCCCACATCTTTAATGAACAACTGTTTGGTTGTACAAAACTGGGTAGAAGTTTATTTACTGCAAAGGGGCTTTTGCCCTGGTGAGAAATGGAGACTGAAAAACCAGTGATTGCTCACACAGCTAACCATACATGCACACAGTGATCTCCACAATATCAGGATCTCTGATTCTCAAAATCATTCCTAGGCGTTTGAGAGGAAATTGAATTAAATAGGCCAAATATCACTTTTCCCTTTTTCCTTGCCTGTCTTCATTGTTTCATCCATCCCTTGAAAATAATAATCAGTTGGAAACTCAGCAAATATGAGTTAGTAAAACGATGAAATAAAAGTGAGAAAAGAGATACACTCTGGTCAAAGAAAGTGTGAATTATTATACAAAAGCATATTTGCTACATGGAAGACAATTTCTTGGGGTTTTTTTTGTTTTGTTTTTGTGCGGTGTTTTTTCAGTGCATGCCTGCATGCCTGCATGCAAATGTGCATGTGCATTTGCTTCTGCTTTTTTCTCTTTCCAAGTTTATTTAACAAAGTTATTTTTGTCAGAGACTGACTTGTCATTCAGAAGCTCAGTCCTGTTTTTGAAAAAATAAGATTTCAGATTCAATCATTTATCTAGATAGATTATCTAATTTTGAAAGGTACAGAGCAAAAGGTTATAGAATGACACCAAGCATATGTTTATGCATAATAATGAGCATAATGACAGGAAGAATAAGACTCATGACAATAACAATAATCAGGACTTGGGACTTTGAAAAAACTATGCCAATAAATGCTGCAGAATATAGACCAATTAGGTGAATGGACAAGAAATATTAAAAAATATAGTATACATTACATAAACCAGTCATGCATCATACCACTCCCCCAAAAAAATTCGTAGAATCATAAAAAGGTTTGGATTGGAAGGGACCTTTAAAGGTCATCTAGTTCTGCCAGGGAGAGGAACACCTTCCTATCCAACCTGACCTGGAGCACTTCCAGGGATGGAGCAACCACAGCTTCTCTGGGCAACCTGTTCGTGTCTCACCAACCTCACAGAACTTCATCCTATTAC
>JBCJKH010026434.1:0-20760 GCA_039877255.1 Loriculus beryllinus
CAACATTAAGGGCTGTCCCCGCTCCTCATTAGGCTATGTAGCTTATTCCCTGATTGTGTTAATGAGTCATTTCTATCTTCTACAGATTATTATTTCATGTTACTAGTACCATCTCCTCTTGAATTAGGTAGCAACAAGAAAGCTGTGCTCCAAGCCATGGTTTTCTTGCATAAACAGAAGCTCGCAATCAGAAAAGTCCTTTTGTGTTAGTAAAAACACAAGAATTTGATTAACGACAATGTAATTGCTTTGGTGACAGGGCAGAGTTCAGGTCATGCTAGCAATGAACCGTTACAAAAAGTCTGCCTTGCAAGAACAGCATTTGAGATATAGAAGCTTTTTGCATTGCAGCTTGCCAGGGATGAATGCATGGGTGAAATTCAATCATTTTACTTCTTGAAAGGAAAACTTCTGTTAAACAGAAGCTAGTGGGCTATTGGAGAAATGCTTGTAAAGCAATCCCAATACATCCTTTCACTGTCTAACCTTTAGGGAGAAAAATTACCAGGTTTATAGAACTTGGTCAACCACACCTCCGTTTTTCTTAACAGGATCTTCATTTTGCGTTGACTAGATCTATAAAGCAGATTATGCAAGAATGTTCCTTCTGGCCACTTGAGGAATTTAACAGTAGAATAATAGATAATTCCTCATCCTGCATATAATTATGGCAAATTCTGCTGAGAGGATCAATTTTCTCCAGTCTCCATTTTCCCTTTATCTAATCATATTCAGCAGGAAGCTTTGCCAGTAATCTGACTGGCCCAGTTCCACTTCATGACTGTTCTTTTACAAAAATCACTTTTTGAACAAGTTGTTACAAAAACAGTACAATTACAATATATTGTGTTCCCTCAATTTATAGATTAAAAGCTGTAAAATTTATGGGCAAAAGTAAGGCTTGTATTTCATTCAGATGTATGGAGTGTGTGGTACAGGATCAAGATTTTAATAACTGCATATGCATATGCTGATTTATCTCATTTGATGCTTTTAGGGAGTCTTTTTCTCATTAATGGATCAAAACAGGCCATAAGGATCTTCTCTGCAAAACTGTTAACTAGGTTTAAACAAACCCGTTTACAAAATTTAGGTGATAATAACAGCAGTGGTATGAATTAAGCCTAGTTCTGATTATCTGAAACATTCTGAGCTAATCCGTTTTTGCTTTTTCTGTACCTTAATTGAAACATTTAAAGTTCTTCCTGAACATTGAAGGCGGTAGTGTTTCCATAGCCAAAGTGAATTTTGCCCTGAAATAAATACATCCTAGATGATCCTCAGTGGATATTAGAAGTAAATCCATTATTTCGTGTCTTTCAAATATGAGCAGCTGAGGATATCTGGGAAAGCACAGTAAGTTGTGCAGGTGTGCTTAGTGCTAGTTCTTTTGTAGCGTGAGTGCTTGACAGGCTGTGGTGTGTGACTGTGCCATGCTGTAGCTAGTAGCCTCCAAGGCTCAGCTTTGGATTTCACAGCTGCAGGGAGTGCTGAGGACGGGCAGTTTCAGGAAGTGAAGTTCATGTAGGTGCAAACTGCAGCACAGCATGAACCTCTCCAGCATGCCCTTTGTCTTTCCCTTTTCTGGACATTGTGCAACTGCCATGATACCATTGTTCCTTCCATTCGCAAAAGTGAAAACTGTTCTCACAACATTCAGAAAAACAAAAAAGCATGCTTGGAAAGTAACAGCTAGCGAGCACTGACGAAAATATAACAGAGGGCATCATCTGCTTCACCTCTTGCTTCCAAGGAGACTGACATCTGATCCTGGAAACAAGGAATGAGAAATGATCTTTTTGATTTGGAAGGCTAATAAGACACTGCAACAGGTGGTCTATTTGAAATGTTCCCATTCTGTTGCAGAGGTTTATTACTAAACAATGCTTATTTTTGGAATGCTGCTGTTGTGCCTCGATTTTGTTAATTTTTAGTTTGTCAGCTTTATTCAATCTTGAAAGATTTTAAAGCGGATTTTCCTGTTTATGTTACTTTCATTAGTAAATTCCATTGCTTCTACCCCGAATTTAGGCTACAAATTGATCCCAGGCAGAAAGTTACAGTATGACTTCACATTCCTCTGAAGGACACCTGCTTGTGCTTTTGACAAAGGATCATTTCAAATTGAAAATGAATAAATGAGAAGTTTCTTGAGGGCAACTGCAAATGTGGGTCTTAGCTTTCTAACAGACTGATGACAAAAATGAGATGTGGCTGTTTCCTTCTCTAACGTGATTGTTCCTCATTAGCATCAGCAGTAAGCCCTACTGAGCCACGCTGCAGCTCTCTGGCCTTTCACATTAGCACAGATGGAGATCGCTTTTGCAAGACCTGAAAACAACTGGTTTTACTTATGCATATATTCTCTTGTTGGAACAAAGGGAATAACATAAAGCAAATAGCTAATGATTTCTTCCAGAGATCTTCACTTAATGTATGGAGGCCTCATTCCCTTGAAGTCATTTTGTAGCAAGCATTGCTTCCTAATAAAGAGCTTAAAGCAGAATGGAAACACTTACAATCTGCTGTAGTCGTTGTTAAAAGAGAAAGATAATGCATAACATGTTCAACAAGATGTATTTTTCCAAAGCTAAAGCTTTCTCACATGCTGAGGGGAAAAAATCCTCAAGCACCACACCACGGCACTGTATTCTGTTTAAAAAAACAAATGTGTTGACATTTTCACAGAAAACTTAGGAAGACAGATGTTCAACCCTAAGGCCAAATGTCTGCCTAAGCAAACCCTCTTGGGGAGCTGCAAGAGTAAATGTCAGGAGATGAAGCAATCATCTCTTAGGATACCTTTAAACTACTGATGACTCTTAGATGGACGATGAGCCTAGTGCTTCAGCCAGCAGTGAGGTGGGTTTTGGTCTCATTTAGTAATGTTCATGATTCTCAATTTAATGCTTCACAATGGGAATTTCTCTTTTACTTTGTTTTCTTGTTGCTTTTCTATAAACATAGGGAATTATACACCTAAAAATTGCTTTAAAAGAACATGCTTAAAGTCATCAAGTGAAACATCCATAAAGTAGAATATCTTAGTCTTCAACTTCCGTGCACAGTCTTATTTTGGCTCCATTGGACACCTATTGTATGACACAACCCTTAATTACAAGGATGTTTTCCTGAAGGTGTCTCCCTGACTCCCGTGGGCAACAGACTGGACTCTGCTCAGGGGATTATCCAGGTTTGTCTAGGAATAATGAATAAGGGAAACTCTTCTCCTCTGAGCCCAAGATTCATCTGTTGGAGAAGCATGGTCTGTACCAAACGAGACCAGGGAACTGCAGCAATAAAAAAGATGGGGTCACAGTTAAATCCATGGAAAGCTGATGTGGAGAGCTGGATTCTGCCCAGCCTCTGACACAAAGCTCCTCTGTGATATCAAATAAGTAATTTCCTGCAGATCACAGAATCACTGAATGGATTGGGTTGGAAAGGACTTTTAGAGATCAACTAGTTCCCAGCTCCTCTCCTCTCTGGCTGGAGATACAGACTTGATAGGTGGAAGTGCTGACTTAGAACTGAAGTCACAGGGTGCTCTCCCTTTCATGTAGGAGGTGGTGCAATTGGAAAATTAGCATCTCGTCTTGGGCACTCAGAATTGTAGGCAGTCTAAAATTTCACTGTTCTCCTTCTCATCTCCTCAGCTCTGAAATGGGGGTAATTAACCTCTCTTTTCCTCAGCAGGGTGATTTTAAATAAATAATTATTTTTCTAAAAGAACAGGTTAGCCACCAAGGAAAATAGTAATTCTGTCTTCTGGGTGTAGTAAGAGGTGTGTTTAGTAGACCTATGTTAGGACTGCTCATTGAACAAGAAGGAAAACCCAATGTACGGCAATGTTGCTCATGAGTACTGATTTTTCTGTGCACTGAATTAGTAGCTATTTTGTGAAGGAACAGCCAACAGGTCTAAGATAAGGCTTATAAGGGCTGTCAATTTTTATGTTTTTAGTACAGAGCAATAGGCTGAATTTTCTTGCAGCACCTTCTAGGAAAGCCTTATATGTTGTTACGTGTAGGTGGATGGCTATATTGATTATATAGAAGAAAGTATAATATATGTGTTATAACTAATCTTCTGTCCTCTGATTTCTCCCCAGCTTCAATCTAGTTTGAATAGTAGCTTATGCCCTTGTGTGTGTTCTCCCCTGGGATCTCCAGTATATGTCTTTTTGTAAGCATTCATCTTCATAATGTTCTTAAGTTATTTCAATTATCATATGGAGTTATTCTATAGACAGAGGTGCAAATGGTACTAAGCATTGCTGGGGATCCTATAGCACCTCTGAAAGAGGTCCCCCCAGTTTTTGCAGAATTCAGTGTCAGTGGATGTAGAGCAATTCTGTATGCTCCCTGTGCAATATTTAAAGGTCTACAGATCTGGTGAATTAGCTTTAAAAATCTACAAATATAATAAAGGCTACTTTTAAAAATAAATCTGCAGAGACAGAAAAATGCTAGAAGAAAGTGATCCCACAGCCTGTTACCATTTTGCCTTCAGGTTTTAAGAGTCCTTGCACACAAATACACTAGAACACAGTATAAACAAGGCTAAAAATCGAGTATTTCAGAAAAGGTAAATGTAACGATAATTAATGCTTAAAAGGAAGATGTCTACTATGCTGTCTCAAACATGTTTGCCGTTTCAAAGAGTTTCCAGCATTAGCCTTAATACAGCCCCAGAATGTTTCCTCTTTAAATTTGGCTTTACCCCCAGAAATAATATTCTTTCTTGAGACAAAAAACAGCAGTGACAGCTATTTGCATGTTAAGACGTCACTACTTAAAATCTGATATCTCATGTCCCTGCAGGCTCAGAAACTGGAGCTTTATGTCACTGCAGAAGGTTGCTCTCCAGCTGCCTAATTGTTCTGTGCAGCTGCTTCTTTCAAATCCTGTAAGGACCTGATGTATCAAAGTTGAAATTATCAATTTCTGGCATGAAAAGCTTTCATAAGTTTTATACATATATTTGGTTTTATGATTTCAAAGCATGAGCCATATAGAATTGGGCACAGAATAACTATATAAGAAATCATTCTTTGAAAACTGAAACTCTAAAATACTTTTCGGTTGTTCTCATAATAGGTCTTCATTCAGGAAAGGCACAGCTACAGAAGATGAGCCAATGAAAACTTACACCCTCTGACACTCATTGTGTGCTTTTGGTAGTATAATGTAATACAATACGGTGTTGGCTACAAAATATGTTTCTTGCACAGCTGCCCTTCGCATTCAGTTACTTGATTTCAGTAATAATAAAAAATACCCCATCCAAAGTAGTGTTTCATAGCACACTGTAAACATATAATTTGATCTCGGCACCATTAAGATGGTCAATTAAACAGAAAGACAAGCAGCCAGCCACCTGTTAAATCCTTTCACTGCCCATCCATCATCGAGAAAGCTTGCCCTGTGCTCAGGTTCAAACAGAGTTTTAGAGAGGCTGAAAGCTTATAAGGTCACGTCAGGGGACTTCAGTTACAGAGGGAAGGGAACCCTGGATCCCTCCCAAAGAGGCAGCCTGACCTGGTCCTGCTGCAGGCTCTGCTAGAGCCAACCAGAGGCCAACTACCAAGTCGGTGCTACTGTATTTAGTGTTTGCCAAAGTTGCTGAGCTTTGATAGATCTGACAATACTAATTATGTTTGGTGTTAAAAGCTTGGGATTTGACATAATGATATGCCTGCATGTCTTAACTGAAGGTATTAAAGCTACTTTGAAATTACAAAGGGTAATGAGGAAATCTATGGATGAGGAAAAGGCTGGAGTACTTAATGCCTCAGTCTTTAGTAGTAGGACCAGTTGTTCTCAGGGTACCCAGCTCCCTGAGCTGGAACACAGGGACAGGGAGCAGAAGGAAGCCCCACAGTCCAAGGGGAAATGGTCAGTGATCTGGTACAACACTTAGAAATACAAAACTCTATGGGGCCAGACGGGATCCACCCAAGGGTACTGAGGGAGCTGGCAGAAGGGCTCACTGAGCCACTTCCCATCAATTCTCAGCAGTCCTGGCTAACTGGTAAGGTCCCAGCTGAATAGAAATTAGCAAATGTGACTCCCATCTACAAGCAGGGCCAGAAGGAGGATCCGGGGAGCTACTGGCCTGTCAGCCTGGCCTCAGAACTCGGGGAAGACTATGGAGCAGATCATCTTGAATGCCATCACATGGCAACCAGGTGATTAGGCCCAGTCAGCATGGGATAAGGAAAGGCTGTGGATATTGTCTACCCAGGCTCAAGTGAAGCCTTTGATACCATTCTGTGTTTCTGTGATTTATCACAGCATTCCCTGGAGAAACTGGTTGCCCATGGCTTGGGCGGGCGCACTGTTTGCTGAGTAAAAATCTGCCTGGCTGATGGGCCCAAGGAATGGTGGTGAATAGAGATAAATCCAGTTGGTTGTCAGTCACAAGTGGTGTTTCCCAGGGCTCAGTAGTGGGGGCAGTTCTGTTGATTATCAATGATCTTGACAAGGGGATTGAGTGCACCCTCAGTACACTTGCAGAAAACTCATGGGGAGTTGCACAGTAGTGTTGATGTGCTGGAGGGTTGGAAGGCTCAGCAGAGGAGTCTGCACAGCCTTGATTGATGTGCCAAGGCCAACGGTGTGAGGTTCCACAAGGCAAAGTGCCACATCCTGCACCTGGGCTGCAACAACCCCATGCAACACTACAGGCCTGGGGAAGAGGTGGGGGTGTTGGTCAGCAGTTTGAATATGTCCGAGCGCTGAGACCAGGTGGTGAAGAAGGTCAGCAGCATCCTGGCTTATATCAGAAACAGTGTGGCCAGCAGGATTAGGGAAGTGATCGTCACCCTGTACTTGGCACTGGTGAAGCTGGACCTTGAATGCTGTGTTCAGTTCTGGGCCCCTCATTACAAGAGAGAAGTGCTGGAGTGTGTCCAAAGAAGGGCAGCAAAGCTGGTATAGGGTTTAGAGCACAAGTCTTGTGAGGAGCAGCTGAGGGAATTGGGGTTGTTTAGTCTGGAGAAAAGAAGGCTCAGGGAAGACCCTATTGCTGTCTACAGGTACCTGAAAGGAGGTTGTGGGGAGGTGAGAGTCAGTCTCTTCTCCCAAGTAAGAAGTGACAGGATGGGAGGAAAATGCCTCAAGAAGTTTGGACTGAATATTCGGGAAAATTTCTTCCCCAGAAAGGTTGTCAAGCCTGAAACAGGATGCCCAGGGAAATGGTTGAGTCACCATCCCCCGAGGTATTTAAAAGACATGTAGATGTGTTACTGAGGGACATGATTTAGTGGTGGACTTGGCAGTGCCGGATTAATGGTTGGACGCAATGATTTTCAAGGTCTTTTCTAACTTAAACAAATCTATGATTTTATGACAGCCAAATGATATCATACATTCTTCTTCATTTTTCTGTGGAAATTGTATATCTAGATCAACATTTACCATTAAACTATTTTTCTTTAGATAACTGTCATATTAACCATGAATGCAATTAATAAAGTATTCATTTTCTGCAGAAAAACAAAGCGTGTTTATGATATCATAGTGTTGTACTTTTGATGTTGTGTTGGTTCAGTTTAAAATTATTCTAGATTTTATTCAATCAGGACAGAATGGTGTAGCACCACTACCTTACCTTACCATGTAGAAGGTAAGGGCGTCAGCATGCAAAATATAATAGGTTTACAGTCACTTCTAAAATTTGTCATTTTGGTCTCATAGTAATGTTAAACAATATACAGTATACAGATGTATCCTCAAGTCATAAAAAGTACTGACTCATCTCCATAGCAAGTAACAATGTACAAGGTAGACCTTTGCATACACCTTGCTGTAGGTTATCTGTGTTCTATTCCTGATTCACTTAATTGCTCCTTAAGTTTTTTTAGAAAGGAGAATAGGATGACTTTGAGTTTGGTTTTGAAAAATAACTGAATCATTTCCTGGTCCTGCAACCCAAACCACTGAATTTTTACCAAAAATTGAATTGGAGTCTAAGCCTTTGTATTGATATAGAACTGCCTGGAAGCATGAAGTGAGTTGGAATTTCCATGTTTCAGTCCGAAATGTAAATTAAGACTTGAGTTTTGACTGTCTACTCAGAAAGGAAACATGTCAGTGTCCACTAAATAACATTGTTTTGAATGATAAGCAGGTACTTGTTGGTGTGAAGTTTTGCTAAGATTAGGAGTAAAAAAGTTAAAGGGCAAATTTTCCAAAGCATTTCACTCCCATAGTTATCAGTGGAGTAAGCCCTGAGAATCCACTGCAGGGAAGAAGTAACCAGGTGATGTCCATGATGTGAAGAATGGCATCAGAGTGTATCTGATGTACAGCAACACACTTTTTAAGGCAGTATAGCTGGACTAGTTTACAAGCAACCGATCAATTCCTGTAACTTGTAAGGTTTGTCATCCATCTTGTTCTACTGACTGCCTGGAAAAGTGATAAGCCAATTATGCTTGTCATGTGCTATCTTAAACTCTGATGGCATTAATTGCAATATTTTAATGAGTTTTTTTTCCCCTTCTATAATTAGTCACATCATTATGCTATTTATGTTCTCCATGAATTCTCCAAGTGAGAGGGGTTAATTTTTTTAATACAATTGGGTTATTGAATTGGGTTGTGTAGTTTCTGGTTTTGGGGTTTTTTTTATCACTAGGTGTTTTGGAATCCATTTAACTATATTTTACTAGTTCCCTACTCCTGTTCTTTGTCTGTACAACCACTCTTCTATAAAGTGAAAATCTTAGACCGTGCGCATACATACATCAGAAGATAGTTACACCTGTTTAGCTCTCAAGAAATTTCTGAATGGACCTCTTTAGTGGGAAATATCTGGGAAAAAAGTCATATGGTGATTTCTGAAATTTCGTTTCCTTGCCAATGAGAAAGAAATATTCATTTCTTTTCCTCATCAGACTATTTCTTGACAAACTCAGTGTGGTGCATTTATGGTTTCAAATTCTCTATGTCTTTAGGCTTATGATACATCTTCATTATTTCATTCACACTTTTAAAACAACTTATGGTAATACTCAACACTGACACTGTATTTTTAATCCTTGAAACAATCAGTGAATGAGAAAAGTAAGGATTATTAGCCCCTTATTACTGATGAGAAAGCTGAATAAAAAGTGAATTAGAGCCTGAATTTTAAACAGGATATTTTGATTCCAGTCTTGTAGATGCTGATAACATTGAACTTCTCATCTGAATACCAAAGTTTACTTATTCTTTTGGTAGTAACACATATGCAGTGGGTTTCCACTGGCTTCCTATTCTAATTCCTGTTTCATTTAATCACATTTCAATTAAAAATCAAGATGAAAGAAAAATAGTATTAATTATAACTATTAGCTCTTACCTCAATAATTTGTTTTGCAATAATAAATATTAAAGCAGTGATTTAGGAGTGATTAAGCTGATTTTAAAAGTTCAGAAACTGAACAAAGCAACATATTTTATAATTGAAAAGTTGTGGGTTTCTAATCAATATACTGATAACAAAGTTTGGCAAAGTGATTACTTAATTAGGCTTTGGCAAACTGAAGTTGCTGTTATCACCTAGATAAAGACAAGCAAGCATGCTCCCTGTGACAGCTGGACTTCTAATCCTCCTTAGGGGGAGCAATGGAGGAGATGAGATTACTTCTTCTTTTATATGCACTTATGTGTCCACATGAAAAATTCTGTTTAGCGTCTTTCTAGGGGTCCTTCTTGTAACCTCGCTGTTCAAGATCATTTTTTCTGCTCATCAAATTAAAACTGATTCATTTTGATTGGTATTTGCCATCAGTGTTTAAAGTTTAACTCTTCTTGCAGTCAAGTTACCAAGTTTTAGATCTATCTGGAGTTTGTAGACATTCATGTGGGATGGGAAGATTAGCACTTAGAGCTGAAAAGTTAGCTTTATGTCCTAAAAATGGATTAAATCCTTGAGTTTCTCTACTTTTTTCTTTTTTCTTTTTTTTTTTTTCAGCACAAATGTTTGCACTCATGAGAAAATTCAGCTGACTTAATTTTGGCAAATCAAGGAAATGGCGAAAACAGCTGTAAAGAAATTAATATTTGGCTATTTTGCTTGGAGTACAGCAAATTTCTCAGTAAGAGTAGAGTTTTTCCCTGCTAGAACCATTAATTTTGCTGATTTACTGTAAACATTTGAAATGGCATAAGAGAGCCTAATTTCCTGCCTTTCTTTTAGAAATAGTGCTGCCTGATTCCCCCATGCAGCCTACTTCAGCTTGGAGTGTTTATCAGTACTATTTATTGTTCTTGTTGCGACTGGGTGGCAGTCTTTGAGCTATGGCACATGTGCTACTACACAGTTCACTGGAAAGAGGGACCTGCAGGCGTGCAGGGCATTCCTAAACCTCCAACAAGGTTCAAACCTGCTTTGGCTGAGAGACCATCAAGATCCCATCCCTCAAACTCTCAAAATGGGGGAGTTTGCATTTTCAGTTTGTGACTCATGAGGTATCGGCTATAATCTAAATGAATTAAATGCAAAGTAATTTTGATTTTGTGCAAGGATGAGAGTTTCACAGAGCTCCAGGAGAAACTCTAAGACTCTTGTAGTCACAAGATTAAATTAAAAACACTGTGAAATGTTAACTCAGGATGCCAGAGAGCTGTGCTGTTTAGCTCAGGTCTACTTATGCACCATCTCCAGGGCAGCTGCCTTGAGTCAGCAGCTGACCCAGAGCCCATGGCTCATCCCTTCCTGTGGACAGGCCAGAGCAGAGGGGTTGTGGATCAGTGATCCCCATGCCCAGGGGAGGCGGGGGAAAAGAATAAAATGCCCCTAAACCTCAGCAGTCCCTGTCCTCCATGGAAAACAAACCTGGAGAAATTTCTGCATTTCATCTGTCAGGAAGTGAGGGAGTGAAGCGAGCTGACTGGGCTTAGATAAGCAAGACAAGATGGTCTCATCAGCAGGTTGTGCTGTTGTATCACTGGAAGCTGTACCTCTGCACTCCCCACTTGCCACAAATTCCTTATGGCAATATGCACATTTCTCAGCAAATACAATTTTTAACTCTTACGATAATATTCATCAAGGCCTGCAATTAATGCAGCTTGTGACACTTAAGATCTTACATTTGACCTGATGAGACCCACATTAAAGTCATCATCAGTTGTCATGATTGGATCATTTCAATAAATATGCTGATCTGATCAAGTAATTTTAGTCTCAGCCTCTACCTCTGATGTGAGATGGCAATATCTAAAAACATTTAATCCTGCAGCAATGAAACTTGGAGTAACTGGTAGCACAGTTGGAAATGTCCAGGTGCCAGGGTTAGGGGGCTTGATTATTACTGCTGAGGTAAGAATTTTTCTTTTACCAGCTTGTTTTAGTAGTCCAGGAGGAGATACTTTTTAATTGTTCTAGGCAGCTAAATCTGATTCTCTCTCTGTTTTACAACCCAAATAGAAAATGTCATCTTACTTGTTTCTTGTTGACTCTCCGAGACATGTGCCTCTGCATGACCAAACAAAAAGTAGGCATGCTACTGTTCTGCTGGACAGCTGACAGTCGTTTACTCATTTTGTTAATCCAGTTCCAACCAAGCACTGAATGTGGAATCTGAAAACTTCAGGCTGCAGAAGAATCGGGTTTTCTGTAATATCTAATTGCAAGTACCCAGAAAATGGATATGAACAATTTCCAAAGGAAAGGCTTTAAAAAGCATATGTGATTTTGAGGATTACCATATGCAAGAGGATTATTATTTGAGAGACAAAGGGCATAAGGGATTACAGCACATTAAAAGGGAGTTGGCTTACATCAAAGGTGCAGTATGGTTACACACTTTGTATAATATGGGGCATTGGCCAAGGAGCCAGACAGGCAGGATTTACTATGAGCTTTCAGGCTCTTTTAACTTTTCTGATTTCAGCGCTATACACCAGAGTCTGAAATATGCAAAGATGTTTGCATTCAGAAGTGAATTAACAGCAACAATAATCAGCTTATAGATTCCTGTTCTCTGATATGCTGAAGGGGAAAAAAAAACCAACCAAACCACCAATGAACTCCAGACATTTAGGTCAAATATAAAAAGCCTGTGGGCTGTTTGGAGAGAACACTCAGCTGAATGACTGCATGATTCTTTGGAAGGAATTTCTATTCAGCAGCCCAGCAAAATAGCCTCTTCTCTTTAGCAAAATTCCTATCTCAAACATTTAGTTTCATTCATCTTGTCTTGCAGATTTGTTTTCATCATCTGGTTACACCAAAAATCTGAAAAAAAAAAAATTATTGGGTGTTTGCTTATAAATTATTATGTGATATATATTTAGCATTAAGAGTTTAGATTTTGTTTTGTAAATTTCAAGAAATTGAAAATCAGCATTACTATGGCAACAGATAGGCAAGGTCTAGCCAGAAGGACAGGAGCTTAATCCTCTTGCATCTCATTTTGCTTCCTCTGCCTGCAGAGATAGCTTGAAACTGACTTGTAGGTCAGATTTGAGCCTTAGAGCTGTGACAGCATTCCTGTAAGTTTGCAGCTGAATGACAGTTCCACATCTTTTGTCCCAAGAGCAGAGCTCGGCAATTCATTAATTCTGAACTATCGTCCAGACTGACATATCCCTATATGTACCCTGACCCTCTCAGGACTGGGTTGTACTGGTAAATTCCAGTAGTCATCAAATAAAGCGTCCAGATCAGCCTACTGGTTGTGTAATTAAATAAATGCAGGGGGCATGTTGATGAGCCTTTGGCACCACGAGTCACTCAGCAGCAGCAGAGTTTGGTAATCCACTTTTCATGGTGCGAGATGTGCATTCACCTGCAGACACGAATCCTTCGAGGCCGGCGTCTGCACGATGGGTGCATGCTGTCCTTTCTGTCCAAAGTAGAAAATACCATCGACCAAGGAATGAGAGTTTATAGTACGAACATCATTAGGCAGGGCTGTGGCTGAGGCAGTAACAATAGCAGGCAAACACCAGAGGGAGTTATTGTTCTACTGGAGATCTGGGAAAGGGAAGCCTCGGGATACAGGACTTGTAATAGCGTGAGTGAAGTTTCTGACCAAAGAATAAAGTTCAGATGACGTGACTGTACAAAAACATAAATAGTGAAACTATTCATTCTGGTAATGTTTGAAAGAGTTTATGTTCTTTGCCATTTTTCAGGGCTGACTCCAGGGTACTGATTCTTTGTACCAAGGAGTTGCTGCATAACATTCACCTACTGTCCACTAAGATATGTTAACGATACTACAGGCTTGCAGCTCAGTGTTCAGAGCCAGATGAGCAGGAAATAAAAAATAAGTTTTTTCACCTGTTTATTGAGTCTTTTCTCCTGATCCATCCACACATGCCCTCCCTCTATCAGAGTGCCTGTGTCTGAATGGTTAAAGTCCTTGGACTTTCAGAGTCCTGGTCCCCAAGTGTGCTGCATGCTGGAAAGGGACCAGGATGCAATCATCTCCCCAAGGTGCCTTGGTGTTCCATGGAAACACATCTGGGTACAAAGATAGGAAAGAAGTGAGTGGGTTATCTCACTGAAAATGAGCTGCCCTTTCAAAAGCTATACTTGTATTTTGTGCCTGCTAAACGTCTGTCCTTCTGCCCACAAAGTTTCATCTGGCCTGGACCGGGAACGTTGAATCCCCTGGGGTCTCCACAGAGTGGCTCTCTCAGCTGCTTCGTTTGCAGTAACTGATAGAAAGAAAACACTGTCAGTCCCAAGGTGAACCTATGCCAGTAGAACAAACTGACCCAACAGCATTACAGTTCACACAATGCTGGAGCAGGTGGGAAGCTTCTCCAGTTCACCGCTGAATGTCTGACACAATAGACTAAAGTGGAGACTCACTCTCTGCTTTATCTGGACTTGTAATTATTGCTTCTGCACTGACTGCTTTTAGATTCTATTATTGACAGTGCTTAAGTTTCTACAGCCATTACACTGAGTTTCACCTGAGGAATATGAAGCAAAGATCAGCTCATTACACAATTCAGCTGTCTTTTCAGCAGGACTTCAAAGTTCTCTTCTATTCTCAGAGGGGTATTCTGTAAATATCACCCTTTCATTGGCAAATATCAAAGTAAATCCAGGCTAAGCCAAATGTTAAATCATACACCCTGGCTTTCACTGTGTGCCAAGGTGAAGGATTCTGCAACAACACTATTTTATTGAATAGTTTTATTGCAGGTGTGTAAGATCAAATGGAGATGAGACTATTCTCTTCTTAGGTGTGTCAGCTTTACAGAGCTCACCAGCACAAAAAGAGAATCTTGGCACTGTTACAGTGGTGAACATAGAAAATGCTTCACACATTCAGGTGGATGACTTGTACTGTAGAGATCTTTTAAAAGATCTGGGCATTATTAGAGATGGGTGTTTAAGTGTTGATTCATTAAATCATATCCATACATGAATTATCCAGACAGTAAACTTTTTCTTTCAGTAGGTAAAGAGGAAACCTGAGAATCAAATGCCCAGCTTAATTACACCAATGTGAATGTAGAAGAGGTAAAATGTAGTCGCATATGGATAGGCGCCTAGTTAAATTTACAGAAACCCCTATGCAGAGCAGGTGTATAAGTTTGGTTTTGTAAATGATTAAATATCAGTATTTCCGTGACTTCAGCTCTGATTCCTTGGCTGGAAGGTAATACATTGCTCCTCCTCATTTTGAAGCTAAAAATTTGTGTACAAATTTGAGTCTTCCTACAATATGGAGAGAAGTAAAGGTTATATATAAAGGCCAACTTCAGCTCAGGAAAATAACTCTTCCTAGGCTGTTCTCACAGTCAGGGTAAAGACAAGGGCTCCTCCATGCATCTAAAATTAGGCTGCATTGATAGCACACTGCCTTCAGAAATGATACTGTCGTGCAGTATCTCTGTCCCTGTTTCCCAGTTTCTTGTTCCCCCCAACTCTGTTAATATGGCTGTTCTCTGAAACTGTCCTGTAAATCTGGCTGCTTGTATTTTAATACTTTTTTTTAATAAATAAATAGGTAAATTGAATGTAAAAGCAGTGTTGTGTATCACGTACCTGATCTAGTTGACAGCACCATCCAACTGATGTGTTTTAGTACAGGTGAGGATGTAGTGATGCAGAATTGACAGTCATCTACTCATCTAGAAGGCTAAGTCATCTGCATTGGTACTGCCACTGAAGACAACTGCCATCAAACCATGTCCTTAACATATGCTCTGAAAGGAGCTGAAGTGATCCTTCATGAACAGTTCATTCACAGGTGGCATTTTCATTATAGACTTTCAAACATTTCCTTGCGACATTTCTGTGAGGCTAAAACATTTCTGTGTGAGTTGCCCGCAACTCCTGAGTAGTGCAGTTGTTTCTTCTGCAACAGTATTGTAGAACTGAGGTGAAGGGAAATAACATTTTTTGTTAAGTAGCTTTTATGATGAATAGTGCTGGTTGGTCTGGAGAACATTGGCTTGCTGGGGAATAGGAAGAGTCTGCACATGAGCTTGTGGGTGTAGCACGTGTCCTCCGTTGACTGCAGATACACAAAACAAGCTATTTTATAGTCCTGAAGCAAATGTTGTCATCACCCAAAACATAAAAGCGTGGTGAATATCTTGTAAGACCAAAGCGCTGTAACAAACACAGGAGCGTGGCATTGATTTTTGAGCTGTACTTACTGGTGAATGACAGAAACAACAGAAATTCACATGGGTACATGAAAAAGGCTAGATCACCACAGAAAACTTCAGGACATGACACGGGGGGTGAGCAGGAAGATGGAGTGACTGGTTTTGGTTAAAGTATGTGCTGATAGCAGCTTAGATTTGCAAGACATCTCGCATGTCTCTGATGCTTCCAGAGTTGAAGTAAGTCAGAATCCCCTTTATTCTTTGTTAACAAAGATTCAAAGATTGATGCTTATTACATCACCACAGTCCTTCCTAGCATTCATCTAACCCAAATTTGATTGGCATCTCAAGTCAAAAAGGAATAGCAGTACCATGTTGCTGGATGAGGCAGACATAAAGGAACATCACATGCTTATGACTGTTAAATTTACTCATCAGATAAGCATGCCTAAGGAAAGGACAACTCCTCTAAGCTACTGGAAATATTGTGTTTGTGTAAGATCAGAGCACCACAAGCAGTTAAAATTTTCAATGCCAAGCATGGCTTACCTTCAAATGTAATCATTTTGATGTTACAGCTCAGAAGGCTTTGCCAGGCAAAGCATGTAGGGACAGCAGAAGAGGCATTTGTAACATGAAGAATCATTTCTCACCAGGATCTTTCAAGATCTGCATCTGCGAAAAGAAATCCCATACCTCAGGGATAAGAACAAAGGTCAACTTGCCTTTGGGAAAGTATGACATGCAAAGCTCGTACAGTTCTTCTTCAATAACATTTTTAGAAACCTGTTCTTTTGAATGGCTACTATGAACAACAGTCACCCTTTGGGGCCCTGTCATGAGGACATAAAACCTACAATTAAATTAATCTTAATCACAGCATTGTGTGCCTGCATATGTCAGACTGCAATCAGGGAAGAGGCACTGGGCAGTAGTCCCAGTGACAACACAGGGACTAATCTCCATGTATCACTTTTACACCCATCTTTTAATTTTCTTCATTTCTATCTGAGGTTTTTACATCAAGGTATTAGGACACCCCATTTGGTGTTTGTGGTCTTCTGAAACTGTATCCCTTCCATCACATCTGAAATACCGTATCCACATAAAATTTTTCCTAGCTCATCTATGTCCAAACTCATTTACCAAGGCAGCGTAATGTCTGATTCCAAAGAGTTTACATATTAAAAAACTCATCACTCACTTGAGTCCTCTGAACAGTTTATCCCTCTAATTTTAGTAAAGGTATCTGTTGAAGTTTACTGGGTGTATTTGGAGCTGGATGTAATTTTATCACCGGTAGGCTGTCAGGATTAGTCAGCAAAGCACTTCATCAATACCTAGCAATACTGAGCTGTTAGCATGCTCTTATCGCCCTTGCTACAACATCTTAGTTTCATTTATGCAGCTGAATTTGCTTCAGACAAGTTGCATAGGTGCCAGCTCAGGATTTGTCCAAGGCTACTAACTGAAACCATGTTCAGGTTAGCCATGAGCAGCCCCAAAGGTAATTCTGCTTTGCCTCTGCTGTGTCCAGTCTAGTCTGTCACTCACTGGAGACTGGATCTATGCTGGATCCTCTTGGGAACCCAAAACTGTCTAGCTCCTTTTGCCAAATAAGAAAAGCAAAAGTCTAAGCAGTACATCCTGAATCCAGTCTTACTTCCACTGTCTGGGATCACTAGGGAGTTTCTTTCTCACCCTAGCTCTGGTGTGTGCTAGAGGAAAAACAAAACGTAAGCAGAATATACTTATGTAAATAAGTTTGAGGGACCTTTTCGTAGTAAGGTGATGGGATATCGCAGTAACGATCTCCATTTTAGTCAGTCTGTTTTCCTTCATCCCTAAAATGACATAACAAAACACCCACGCTCCAGAATGTAGCATGATTCATATGAAAGTCTACCCTTGGCCAAGCCTGTACTTGACAATTCTTATGCTTTGCAGAGTATTATTTCACAGGGCAGTTAGGGAGAGAACAACTGGAGACTGAAACTATCTGTGTACACACAGATGTGTATTCCTGGGCTAGCATTTCCCTGCCTGACCTCAGGAAGACTAGATGAAACACAGCACTATCTGCTGAGCCAATGAGACTCTTTGAACTGATAACCATGACATGTTCTGTGATGTGGTTTGCCTGGAAACCTATTTGTTTCTTTTGAAAATCCAGAATGCCAAAATGACATCAGTTGTAGTGCACTGAAAAACCTAGGCTGAGATGGCAGACTGTTCTGTTCCATAACTGATTGCAGATGTTTGGGTGAAGGCTGCAAAACATGAGGCTTTTCAAACGTGTACACGTGGGGAAGGAAATTAGGGACATACATAAACATGAACGTATTTGTTATATATTACAGCCAGTCAGCTGGTCCCATTTTCGATTGGCTATTATTAAAGATGTGCAAAAATAAGTGGAAACTATGATAGCTGAAATACATCTGGTTCAGTGAATTTTTTTTATTTCTGACTCTATAGGCTTACCTCCCTTTGTCTGATGCCAGTTACATACTAGACACATAGAATTGTCAGCAGTCTGAAGACGAGGCTTAGGCAATATACTGCTGGGTTTTATTACCACCAGATTGCAAAAGCATGTAGCCTAAACTGGTTTTCCGACAGGCTGAGTCCCAGCTCTCCATCCCTGGAGCCTGCTATGCTAAGTAAGATCTGGCTGGTACCAATTTAGGAAGCTGTCTAAGTATGTGGTGCCCTTTAAGTGGCTTGAGTCATTTGCCAGAGTCACAGACATGGGAAAAGGATGGGAAGAATAGCTACTAGCTGAAGAATTGCTGGCATTAGTTCTCCCTCCTGATCTCCAGAATTGGGCTCTGGTGCTGAATTCCAGAAGGAAGGTGCTAATAGTTCTTGTTGGTACTACATCAAGAAGGTGAGTGACAAGGGCTGTTGTAGGCCATGGCCACCTGCTTCCCAGCCATAGGAAAAACCAAGTCATCATGAGCCTTCAGTTTCAAAATGCCAATGGCAAACAAAATCTGTTAAGGAAAACTGGTTAAATGATTTTTGTGTCATCTCTTTGGGCCAAATTCCAGCTTATTAATACATTGCCATATGCGAGTTCTGATAAGTCCTTCAGCTGACTTGTCTCAGCTTAACTCTCTATGTAGCTGTGGACAGAGAGTTAGGAGGGATTAGCTGCTGTATGCTTCCAGTTGTTCTGCAGTGTTAGCTCTAGTTATATTAGTGTTAAGTTCCTATAAACTCAGCTGACATGTCTACACTTGTGTGTTTGTTAGTGATGGCAAGTTAAAAATGAAGCTTCAAGTATTTACATAGCAGAAAATCTCATTGTTCGCTTAAAAATTAATGGGCCAACTGCCTTTTCAAAGGTGTCCTTTTTAACAAACTGCATCTTTTGCAATGTACAGTTGGAAGATGGAAAACGTAATTTCTTTCCTTATTAGTGTTGCACTTTTCCATTTGACAGAGATTTTATTTTTTTAGTGTTTCCGCATCAGCAAATGTCCCCTTTCTGTTTGCACCTCTGTCTGCATCAATGAATGTTATCAGCAGTAAAGTGAGCAATTACAGGTAGAGAAAAGCAATGAGGAAATCACGCACGTTGGTCTATTGATACGAGTGAGCCATGAAAGCTGATACTGAATTGCATAGGAGTAGGGAAAAAAATTCACCGCTTTTATGAAACGTGCAAGACTATTCAGATGTTTTGTTGTTACCAGATGGGTTCAAGAAGCAACCATACAAACAAGTTAAATAAAATCCACAAAGAGATTGTGAAGGATAGGACACTGGGCTAGGGAAATTGCTGAACTGCAAGTCACTGTAGCTGGGAGAGTGGCTCGGAGAGAGAACGTTACTTCGCCTTGTTCTTCTCTTGAGCAGCCTCCCTTAGCCACTGTCCAAGATTCCTGGAATGAGGCAGAGATTTGGATGCTGTTACAGAGTTTAAGTGAGCAAAATAACTCCTTAAAATTAATAGAAGTTCTAATTATAGCACAGGTTTTCTCCGGCTAAGATTCTACCAATGTGTTTTTCCTTATTTTCAAGTATATGCATACAACTGAGACTGTGTCTCAAGTGGAAAAAACCCAGGTTTCAGATGCGTAGGTTCAAAAAGAACACTATAAAAGTTGATTGTGTATGCTAGCAGGCAAAACTTAGCCAGCAATTTCAAAACTTGTTACTCGTACTCTGTGGTTTATACTTTCCTCAATACACCCAACTTCGTAAATGAGTTTGTGCTTAAAATGTTTTCTTATGTGTAGCAATGTCTGGTAGGTTCAGTAAAATTTAGCAGCTGGTGGGGGAAAAAACACAAAATCTTTGCAGATTCTGTCCACATGAAAATCAGGAGACAGCGCCACAGATTGAAACTGGTGCCCCAAGTGACAGCAGGGACTAAAGGTTTCATCAAGACCAAGTTGAGGTCAGTATGATAATGGTCAGAGACAGGACCTGACCCAAATATCAAGGCTCCGGCTAACTTCAGCAGAGCTGAACATGGTGAAAATAAACACTTGGTACAATTGTTAGTTCACAGTGTTAAGGTCTGACCTGGGAAAGAGAACTAATACAGAGCCCCCCAGTGCATCTTGCAGGGGACACACCTGAGAGAAGCTGTCACCGCTGTGCAAATAACATTGATAAAGAGCAGCAAGTACCTGATAGCAAGATGGAAGTGTACTAAGAGAATAAAAGTGCTTGGCTGAGTTAACTGTGGGACTATCCAAACTCCTCGAGCCAGAACTCAGCATCTTGCAAGGTTGTATTCTCAGTAGTGAGGGTAAACATCAAAAGGAAGGGAACACGATGGCGGAAAAGATGTTGTGCTACAAGGAAGGTAAAGTGAATTTTTGGTTATGTCATTCAAAAAAGTATGATTCAGCTTCATTAGAAATAGAATATTGCATGTTTCTGTGCTTTAGGTGATGAGACTTTTAAATCCTGTCTGGTTCTGCGGTAAGATGTAAGCCTGGATCACATCCAAGCAGAATTTAGAATCATAGAATCGTAGAATAGTTAGGGTTGGAAAGGACCTTAAGATCATCTAGTTCCAACCTCCCTGCCATAAGCAGGGATGCCCCACACTAAACCATGCCACCTAAGGCTTCGTCCAACCTGGCCTCAAACACTGCCAGGGATGGAGCATTCACAACTTCCTTGGGCAACCCATTCCAGTGCCTCACCACCCTCACAGTAAAGA
>JBCJKH010026434.1:22005-35721 GCA_039877255.1 Loriculus beryllinus
AGTTACTGCTAAAAAGGGGGAGATCACCTGACCCTTGGCTGTGCTGCAGGCATTGTCTGCATCACCAGCACCATTTCTCCTCCCTGGTTTTACAAACCCATCTGACTAGTAGTGATAGGACACAAACTGTCCTGCCTGGGTCTGCTAAGGTCTTGAAAATGCTTGTGTAATTGCTTTTGTTAGCGCTGCGAGGCACTCCAGCTTGCAGTCCCAGCTGCAGATGTGGATATGAGGTTTTCCTTGCTCAATAAGCAGTCCCCGAGCATGGGTTTGCTGACTAATGATCTGCCATAATGAAAATTACTGTGGGAGCAATGCTTTAAAAGATCTTTGTTCCCAATGTGAGCTTCTAAGGGCTATTAAAGCTGTGAGCCTTTTGGGAGCTCCTCTGGGGAGCAGAAGCTCTTCTTCCTGTGTTCTCACACTGCTAATAAGGCCTTCATATGGGTTTGCCTACTACAAATTGCCAGTAATTAATAATATTCTTTATGGAAGCATCAGAAATAGTGAAAGCATGTGGCTGTGAACTGGCCCAATGCCTAGCCCAGCTGCTTGGTAGGTCCCTATCTGTAGGCAAGTTGTTCTACGCCTCAGTTTCTCCTTCAGTAAAACGAAGAGAACATGAGAATCAGTGATGCCTTTAAAATGTTTAATGTCTATGGAAGGGTGGTGGAAACCGTTGGAAATGACAGCTGCAGAAGCAGTCAAGGAAGAGAGAGGATATTTTCCATAGCTTTACTTCTTGTACCTGATGCTATAATAATGGAGTCTAATTTTCTAACGCATCTTTTGCATAAATATCTTATGTTAGACAGCAGTGGCACTGCAGGGGGAATTAGAATAAGTGGAGAGAGTAACTGCAGGATCATTATCACCAGAAATACATATCATTGTTTATTATCATAAAGTACCTCTAACGAGGCACAATTATGCCTGTATTTTTTTTTTCTCATTGTTGTTCTTAATTGTTGTTCTCCGTGTGTCTTCTAACACTGTTTCTTTATTATGTGTATTGGAAAACTCCTCAGGGGTCCCAGCGAGGCACCGCTGCTGCAGAAAGACAAGGGAGCCCCCAGAGTATGTACAGTCATTTCTTTCTTTCTCCCTTATCTCTCTTTTGTGCCTTTATTGGCATCTTCCCACTTGCCTTTTCCTTCCACCCTGTGAGTCTGCTTTTGTCTTCTCTACAACTGAAACAAATTATTTTGACAAAATTAATATAAAAAAGGAGGGCAAAACACTCTCTTGTGCTTTCTTTAGTAGAAAAATGTGCACATTAGAAAACATTGAAACTCTAATGACTTTGCAGGAAAATTCGGTCGCAAATAAGACAAATAGATACTCAAAGCAAATGTGTGGATGCATCAGAGGGGATTTAATCCAAGACCATGCTGTGTCTTTATCCCAGGAGAGGTGGTCAGTAGTCATGGGCCCTGATCTTCAATAGATTTTAGAATTCTGGAAAATTAATCATTACAAGAAGCTCTTAAAGGATTTCAAGGAGTAGGTGAAGAAAGTATTTTGTCTTGAGAGGCCAGCTCAGCGCTTTCTTGATCTTTTTACTGTCCTGGTAAATCATTTATTAGGGCAAACTTTCAAAAAGCTCCCACACAAACTATATGAGGCAGAGTCTGCCAAAAGTAATATTAGTCTGTGTTTATGCTTTCCGGACCTAAAAAAATAGAGGTTGTAATACCAGGGTGGTGCAGGCCCCTGCCTGATAGTGAGAGAACTGGAAAGCTTCCCTTTTCTGAAAAAAATATTTAGTGAATTGTTGAGGACTATAAGGCTCTTCATTTCTCATTTAACCTTGCTTTTGTGGTTTATTTCGGTGATACCCGGTACAAAATTCCAAGTAGTCCCACAGTGTGAGATCATAAAGTGCTACATCTTTTCTCTTTTGAATAAGCAAAACAAAACATAAAGTGATTTGGATGGGGTACTTTTTTCCCCTGTAAATTGTTCTGTTTGACTTTGGTAGCTTAGAGCAAAGGTGCGGTTTGAAAGTCTCGGATTTTAAAATATTTAAGAGGGAAAAAAAGAAAAGCAAGAATGGTGTGAGCTCTATTCTCCCTGCCATAAATGGCTCCCAGAAAACCTGGGTTCACCACACATGACCTCTGGAAGGACACATTTTAACTTGTGTTCACCAGTTACGAGGTTTTTCCTGGTCCAAAATATCACAAAACATTCACTGTCATTTGTATGCAGCATCAACTCCAAATCTGAAAGTATGATGAGTACCTAAATATAATGATATACAAAAAAAATGTGTTTCTACTTACATTCTGATTTTCAAACCATTCAGGTACTGTTGATTTATTACACGAATATTCCCCTAATTTGAGGGCCAGTGCTTTGAGAAAGGTATTTTAAAAAAATATTATTTTTCAGCAAGAGAAACAGAAACAGGTGTTGAAAAAGGTTTGTGTAAATGAAAGTACATGCACAGAGAAACTAGATACACATACAAATGGAATACAGCTTTTTTTCGTTGTTGTTTGCACGTAACGTGGACCGATGGGTTTTAGTAAAAGTCCTACATCCAACATGTCTAATTAGCCACATTTCACTGTAAGATCCGAATGGCAGCAAATGGTGGTATTTGCTAATGTTTATTAAAATGTAAGCCTCAGGTGACTGATGCAGTTCCTCAAGATAGCTCCTAGCAGTGAGTTTTGCAGAAATATATCCTTGTATTCTCATGAATGAAAAAGTGTGTGTCCTGACTGCCTTTACAAAACTTACTGCTTGAATAGGAATGATTTTTCTGACAACGCACAAGTGAAAACCATTCAGGAGTTCAGGGATAACAATTCACAAGAAGCGAGTACTTCCAGAGGTGCCTATGTCCAGTATTTCTATCATAAGCACCATTAATGACACAGTGCTACCTCCAGGTATTTCAGGCTTCACAGCATTGTCATCTCACAGTGAGATTATGAATTGGCTACTACTGAATAAAGTTCGTCCTTTCAAAAGGAACAACTTCCTCTGCCTGCAGGTGAGCAGAGGCGAATAACACATGCCCCCTTGAATGATTTTTTAACCTGTTGTTCCATTTCAACTAAATTTAAGTAAGGAACAGTGCTCAGGATTGCTTACATTCTGCTGGATTTTGTGAACATCATTGGCAGGGTAGGAAAGGCAAGAAACTCAGGTTTGCATGGCAAACCTGGCAGCTCACAAAGCGTGTGAGCCAGATACCAAAAATAGGTGAAGCAACAGTCATTTGGCAAAGGGGAGTTGGAAAGAGCAAGGGCTGAAGTGGGAAATTCATAATCCAGGGGAAAACCAGCTTCACGTGCACTGTTTCTCATGGAAAAATTGTCCTCACCTGTGGCAGCCCTCAAACTTGGAGGTTGTAATTGTGGCCTCAGAATAAGTTTGGTTTTTTTCATTCAAATGAGCTCTCTCTCTGCCTACCCACAACATCTGTGGAGCAACTGTTGTGTTTTAAGGTCTCCAAAACTTACAATTTTAGGTCTAATTTTCTGGCAGAGCTAATTAAAATAAAAAAAGTCCCATATTAAAAGCTATCTAACATATAACTTCACAGGTGTGAAACATGATATTTAAATATCCCCCCATATCTGTCCATCCTCCAGTTCATCAAAAAAATCCAATTCCCCTAGCCCCAGATAGTAATACCTGGTACGCAAATCTGTTCCTTGTGTCGTTACTCATTTCTCTGTGTGCCCCTGCTGCTCCAGACCCACATGTGCCTCTTTTACTTCCATGTTTCACAAAGACAGTGTTAGCTGTTTGCCAGAATTAAAGCAAATGCGGCTGCAAAAGCACTCACACACGGCAGCTGTTTTGAACATGCTGCTGTGAAGGAATTTCTGCTGAAAACAGAAGAGAGAAAAAATGAGCTGGTATCTCAAAATACTTTCCTCACTGCGGCAATCTGCTGAGGATGAAGGTCAGGAAAGAACAACGTTAACACTGTTTGCAGCTAACCTGGGGGTAAGGAGGAGAGGGCAGAAGGCACTGAAATGTGTTCATAAAGGAGTGAAGGAAGCCTTTGGAAGCACAAAGAAGAGAAGCTAATGTGCCTTTAAAGTACATTTAATGCGGGAATGCTGACATGTCATCACAAGCACCAGCATAGAGCTATTACATGGGTCACTGCAGGGACAGGGTTATGGTGCCCTTCTACAATCTTGTTGGATTTATTTTATATTTAACTTTGCTGTTGAATTCCACCTTGTATAATGTTTGGTGTAGGAATAGGTACTACAGCATTCCTTTTTTTTAATTCTGACCTGGCAATAGGGACTTTTAACCCCAAATGCCTTACGTAATTTTTGTCTGAAAAGTAATGTAAAGTCTCTTTGAACAGTATCCTTTGCTCTTTCTAGGTATTTTTCATGGAAAGTTCAAAGAGCACTTCCCATTCTTCAGATACTTGGGTTGTTTTTGCAGGCATTTTTACCAATCTTTCTGCCTCTTACAAAAGTTTCCATTAACAGAGAACAGTAACAGTCAGGTGTGATGAAAATTGCTCAGCCGTACACCATAAACACTGAATATGCTAAGATACAATTGAAGTGAGTTGTTTATAAACAAGTGCTAAAACCTGACCTAGATCCATAAGAGGTGTCATAGAATGACTCCTCATAACAAAAATTACCATATAACTTTTTGCAAGCTTTGTGAGTAGGAAAAGGAATGTCTACGTTCATAATTGGTTATAAACACTTTAGCCCAGGCTTCTTAATATAGTTTCACTGGCACAGTCACAGCCTTCGTTCCAAAATGTACAGCCACCCTCATTCTTCCTAACCACAAAAATGTGTTTTGAACAGCAAGCAGGAAGGAAGGAAAAAGTGTCAGCACCTCAAACATGCCACTGATGTCTGAAAACCTGTGGCAAGAAAACAGCACACCTTCAAACTTCCAGTTCTCATAGCTGCACTTTGGTGTGGAAGTTGCAGGCGGGTACTGAGACAAGATGAGAGTCTAAACTGTATGTGTGCCAAGCATTTGCATTAAAGCTTGTGAGCCCCAGCTTGCCTGAGGTCCTGGGAAACAAGACTTGCTAGGGATGCTGCCACTGAAGGAAGAGGCAGCATCAGCAGACCCATAGCCCTGTTTGTTGAAGATTCCTGGCTAGAAGCAGTCAAGTCCCACCCATCATACCCCCCTTTCCTGGCAGTAGGAAGAGCATCCCAAAAATACCTGTGCCTGAGCTCTGCCTCTTTTGTCTGGCTCCCTCATATGTGAGGTCACAACACTGAGTTTTGCAGGTGGCTGTTGGAAAGGTTGTGTTAGCAGTACAACATATGCCCTGAGACACACAAACTACACTTGCAAGCACAGAAGGGATCCCAAGTGCTCCATGTATTTGACAGCACTGACCTTCACAACAACTTGCATTGGCTCAGAATCTATATACATCCTCAGAAATGCTCTGTTACTAATTTTGAAATTAGTAAAAGTAGTGCTTTTGCACTTTTTGCACTGCTTATTGCTTATTGATAAATAGATTGAAGACTGTGAACAAAATGCAGACAAAATGCGTACAGTGGTTGGAGCAGAAAGCGCTACACTTGCAGAAGTCCTTGGCATCTTCTGGAACAGGAGGTAGCTTGCTATTTTTACTCTTTATTTTTAATGTGACAGATCCATGAAGGCAGGGATTTATTTACAAATGTATCTGAACAAACAGTTCTAAAGACTAAAGGTAATTGCCTAATGCTCACCACTGTGGTAGCAACAAAGACTTTAATTATTAATGGGAAGACTTCATCTCCACCATTTTTGCAGACTATTATGCCTTGTGGGGTAGGGAATGTGCTTCATTAGGGACTTCTCTTAAAAAACAAATGTAAACCATATGCACATTCATCTCAAGGTCTTTACCTCAGAAATAATTATGTCCATAGCTACACACTGCCTGTTGGCTAATGTCATTCAAGGTCTTCCTTGAAATATTAGAACCATAAGTAATACCAGATTAACCAAGTTCCTGAAAAGTGTTTTGTGAGTTACTCTTTAAAGCAGTAAGACTGTGGGACACAGCTCAGGGCAGAGAGAGAAACCAAAGGAATAAAGCACTTCCTGTTTATGTTTACTGCAGGGCTGTCTGTGTGTTCTTATTAGCTTTTGCATGTGATTGAAAGCCACATGAACATGCAAAGAGAGTGAAAAAATGAAATGGGTGTGGGGAAATTAGCTCAAATGGTACCAAATGGGATGTCTAAGGTTGAGGGCAGTAAAAGCACAGGCTAAGGTCCAAATTTCAAATGAGACACACACGGATCACAATATTCACAAATTAAGCATCTTAGTTGATAGAAAATAAAATACAGAGGCATACGTATTATGTTATAGGATTCCTTTAAAACAGTTGCTGGTAAAAAGGGTTTTTTACTACAAGAAAAGAAACGTATCTTTAGTCAGTCCTTTGGCAATTTAGCTACTCTCAATTTCATAAGACATAAGTGACATCCTTAGGACTCCCTCAGGCAAGGGTTCCCCCAGAGCCAGGGGCATTATCCTACTGCAGTTTAAAGAAATTTCTAGCAAGGATGACTGTGTAAAGACACAAATCTTTGAGAGTGTGAGTGTGAGAAACAAAGAGCGTGAGGGAGCAGTGTGTGGGATTGCAAGCTTCGCTTTCTTATATGGGTAAAACTGGAAGAATTACACCTGTCCTTAGGTTTTGTGGTGAGTGGAGCCCAGTATTTGGTCTGGATCTGCTTGCTTTGCTTCCTTTCTTCTCTTCTTCTGCTTCTCAATCCTGTCACATGCAGATTCCGTATTTAGATAAAAATTTGCACTGATTATTATGGAAGCTTCTTAGATTTATATCCATTAACAGAAAGGGACTCTTAACTGAAAGGCTCTCTTTGGGGCAGTAGCAGCAGAGAATGAATGGCTGCTGTTAATCTGGGCCGACCCAGCGGAGTGGTAGGTATCTCCTTCTCCCAGGAAGGCAAGGGAGGTACCATAGAGCCATTGCCTTGGAAATCCACTCAGACTAGGCACATCTAGAGCTACAACCACTTGCTAGCTATCTCTAGGTGCCAACAGCTGTCCACAAAGGGAGACTGTATTACCACACCTGGAAGGGGAGCTCTCTGTTGATGCATCTCCGCTCCATGCCCATCAGTTTAATGCCATCCCACAGGTGGCCCAGGAGAGTGTGCAATTGATTCAGAAGCATCTGACACTGGCTATGACCAGTGTTCACTGCTCTTCATAGATAGCAGCTCCCACCCTTAGGCAGGGCTGAGCAAACCATACTCTTTAATCCTTACAGCTTCGGATCTGACTTTCTGTTCCAGCCAGCATGGCCTTGAGTCAGTGGAGTGTAACAAGCTAGCAGCTCTGCATTATGATGTAGCACAGTCCCATCACCTTACATACAGGGCAACACTTTTCAGAGACTTTGCTGTTTGTAAATTAAATGTTGATTTAATTTAATAGGCTTGTCATTCTCCTAGACCTCTAGCATTCTTTGGGCAGGCTTGAAAAATCCATATTTGTGTTGTCCTCAGTTAAAATAGATGTGTTATCCATCACAAGATGCCTACTGTCTTGCCACGGTGACCTTCATTCCCAGCAGAGCACCTGCACGTGTGTTGGTATGGCTGTTGTTCCCTGTGGTTGTGCTCTCTTGAACAGGCTGAATTATGTTTTAAGACATGTAAATATATGACATGTATATTTATGACATGTAAATTACAACATATATGTTTTGCCTTCTTACTATATGATATCCAAGTACACAAAGCCAGTTCTGGATCTGTTTCTTTCCAGTTTATACCTGTATTGTTCTGTTGGCCTTTGAGAATTTATCCAGGTGTATACCAGGTCAGAATCAAAGCCTCTGCTCTGTCAGTGAAATGTGAATCAGGAGCTGGGCTGGTGTGCTAAACAAAACACATGATTAACAGGAGAAATGACTTGACAGGGGTTGAAGCACCAGATATACAGAAAATGTTTGCTTTGAAATTCCAGAGACTTGACTGTCCCTTTGGTTTTTTGGAATGCTTTGATTTAGTCATGTGGGGTGGGAGCAGGCTGTAACCTCACAAGGGCGCTGGAAACAGTACCTCTTGTGCAGGAGATGTGAAGGGAATTAACTGTCAGAGAGCTTCAGGGAGACAGCAGATGTATACATGGTTAGGAGAAGTTTGGCTGGCTTATAAAATTTATTTCCACCACAGGATCAAATGCAATTATGTGTATAAAGCATACAGTCCTTGGATGTGTAATGTATAACAGGACATAGCAGTATAAGTGAGGGAACAGCAAATTAATTGCATGCAAATAGCTGAACAGTTTCACTTTTAATTACTTGAGAGCAGGAGAAAAGAAGGTTCCTACAGTTTCCGTGAGTGCAAATTATACATGCCCATAAGGAAATTGGGATTTTGTGCATTTAAAATAACACATTTTATGATTCATTTTTAGAAGTAAACATTCCAAGACAACTCCATTTGTATTTGGGTGCAGCTTACAGGACAACCTTTGCATCAGCAGAATAAACTGTTGATGCAAATCTGCTCGCTGTACTTGAGCATCCATCTGATTTACTCATGTGGTCAGCAGTTAAAGGTAGCTTGCTTACGTTTTCTGCCTCTACTTATGTCAGTAGCTCAAGTGTGAGTGTAGTTTGTACCTCCCAAAATAAATCCAAGTCTCAGAAACACAGCAGTGCTGCTAGATGCTGTTCCTGTGTTGCTAGGGGACTTCTGCTAGACTCTTACCCCATTACATATTGTATACATTGTTAACATACACATGGTGCATTGTTAATGGGGATTGCACAAGGGGAAAGAAGAAAAAAATAGTTGAAATTTCCTTGTAATTATTCCAGTAATTCAGTCATCTTCTGTGGCTTTTATATATTGTTAATAAGTGATTCCATTTATTTTTCATTGTTACGCTGGTATTTTGTGTCTAGGATGATAATAAAAGTTGGATGAGGGAAAAACACTGATTAGAAGCTTTAAAACTGAATGCAACAAAAGGGAAAATTAATAATGTCATAAAAATGTGCCCAGGTTCCAAATTCTTACGAACCCAACTACGGAGAAATGTTCTGATTAGGATTTTAAGAATACATCTTTCCACTGAGAAATCAGCTGATTCTTTCTGATTTACTTGCGGGCTGCAAAACTTCCAGAGCCATACTAAGATAGTTCAAATTCCACTTTAATCCCTGAGACTAGTCACATGTATAAAGCTCACAGAAGGTCTCTGATGACTGAATAAGAAGGCACAAGAAATGCACTGAGCAGGAACCACTACAAGTTAGGTATTTTTCTGTATGGGACTTGTTATATGAGGTCGCTCTTCTGATGCAATCTGGGAGATGTTTACTGAAGTAAGTTGTGCTGGATGGGAAAAAGAATAACAATAACAAAAGAATAACAATTGTTGATTTCTTGACCCTAGGCTTGCTAGTAAGGCATCTGCACATACTTCTCCCTTGGATGTTTTTTAAACAGGCTTCCTAGTGAGGTGTTTAATGCTCCAAGCCTGTCAGTGTTTAAGAGGACAATGCCCTGAATAATCATAGACTCAACTAGGTTGGAAAAGACCTTGAAGATCAAGTCCAACTGTTAACCTAGTACTGCTGAGTCCACAACTAAACCTTGTCACTAAGGGACTCATCTACACTGGTTTTGGACACTTCCAGGGAGAGTGATTCCACCACTGCTCTGGGCAGCCTCTTCCAATGCCTGACTACCCTTTCAGTGAGGAAATTTTTCCCAGTATCCAGTCTAAAACTCCCCTGGTGCAGCTTGAGGCCCTTTCCTCTTGTCCTATTAAATAACGTGCTTTTACTTTTGGTGAGCCCTGAAGTGGTCAGGCAGTTGGACAAGATGATTGTAGGACCCTCCCAACTGAAATGTTCTGTTCTGTTCTCATTTTACCTTTAAGCACATGTTGAACTCTTGGGAGAATAAAACATGGACTTTTAAAAGATTTTAAGCTGTGTTAGGAAGTGGGACAGGAGTTATGACCAGCTGCTTGCTGGGAGGATTTTAGAAATTAAAAAGGAATTTTTGTAATTGAAAATTAACAGTTTATTTTGGGTGAGTTATGTTGCCTTAGCTGTGTCTCTGAGGATACTGTGAGCTCTCTGACGATAGGTACTACAAACAGCACAACTAAACTTGCTCACAGCAGATGAGGAAATTGCATTTCATACATGATTCAGAGTATGCTACAGTAATTCTATAAGGTCAATATCTGTTGTTAAATAGGAAGAAATCAGAGGAAAGAAAGGAGTGTTTGTTCTTGCTGATCTTTGAAAGAGCTGTCAACAAACTGCTGATTTCCATTGCACAGCACTACACGAACAGCAAAGTGGAGCCCTTCTGCACATTCACAAGCACTGTGTCTGAGACAGATAAACGCTGCAGCTAGAATAGTGTCTCTTTGTCTCCCAATTTTCATCTTGGAGCTTAACAAAAAATGGAGAAAATGGACTAAATACAATTAGGGGCAACTTTGTGAAGCAAAGTGCTGGAATTGTTTAGCATTGGGATTCCTGTTGCTTAATTAGCCATCCAAAATTAGTCATCTGGGCCTGCCATTCAGTACAGGGAGGGGGGCAGACAACGCTAAAGGGCAGTTCATCACCTCCAAATACAGTAGTTGTAAGGAAGGTAGGGTAAGTTTTCCAGAGTGCCTGTGTTTTTAGGCGTTTGTAGCCATTTATACAGGTTCTTCTATATTTTTCTTCTTTTTGTTTTCTGGAAATATTTGTTAAGTGGATTATGAGTGTGCTTTGTATTTGCTTTGGATTTCCTTCACAGCAGGGAACTAATAATGGCCAGGTTGGAATTATCCAGCGTACAGGAGTCAGGTCATAACTGGAATAGTCAGAAAGACAGTGCCTCAACAGGGCATAAACAGCATGCTGGAAAACTTGAGACATTTTGTGCATGTACTGTGCAGTGAGCAGGCACTTACACAGGAACTTTATCCTTCTGGACAAAGAATGTAACATTTACTGCATTGTCCTAGAAAACAAAACAGCACATGCACTAGAGGCCAGTGGTAGCATGACGCTTTGAACTATTGAGCAGAAATACAATGTCCTGGGAGTCTGTAAAGAGAGAGGAATTCAGCTGTAATCACACTGGTTTGTGAGAATCAGCGAGACTTGGGAAGAGTATCCAAAAAGATGCAATGTGATGCAGGGCTGAGGTAAGTGTAGAAAGCTTGGAGAGAGGCCACAGCAGAAAACACAGTGAATGTTTGTCCTATGGAGAGATATACATGGACCTTTCAAGGTAAACAACATTTCCTATAGGTGGCATGGGGTTTTTTTGCCTAGATGCTCGTTTGAATGGAAAACCATTTAAGAAATCATGACAAAGTCAGGAGAATGATGTGTGTGTCTGTGTGTGAGCAACGGAGAAGGGAGTAGTGTTTCTGTGAGCGGTACTCACGTGGCCACATGCAGGCTAACAAAAACTGGAACGGCAGGTATTCTTTTTCTGGATGTAATTTGCAAACCATCATTAAATAGTGCTGTCTTTTTTGTCCAGACTAGCTTAAGCTGTAGCAGGGTGTAATCTCTTGAATAATAAATATCCTTGTGTTTCATGGAATGTTCTTTTGCTACATAATGATGCATGTCAAGAAAAAAATCTGTGGTTCTCCTTGAATATCTCCAAAGTTGTTTAGATTTGCCTTTTTAACAAGCTTTTAATATAATTACTGCACAGGAGTATCATAAGGCAATATTTCCCAAATGGTGTGAGCTGTCAGGCACTGTAGGTGGTTTGCAAATGGTCAGAAGACCATATTAAAATAATAAAATCATAAACCAGAGAGTTAAAACACAGGCGATAACAGTGCCGAGCAGGCCACAAATGTGTGTCAGGAACTTGATTTACAGACATAAGGAATGGGCCACAAAAGCTGCTCACCAGTGGAAGGACCTGTGACTTTTTACTGACTTCTCCCATGTTCTGAGTCAGTCAGCTTTTGCATGCACCAAAAACCTTTTGTAAGTTGCAAACGGCTGGGAAGGCAACGTGGGGCTGCCTTCTTTGTGCCATTGTGTAGGGCAAGGAGGTGAATGCATTTGAGCAAAACCAGATTTCCATCATCATTGGGCAAGTAAAGCCAGCAAGCCACTGGGGCTGCTTCTGACCTTCTTTACCATGTGTGCTGTATCAGCTTCCACATAAAAAAGCCAAGCATTTGCATGTGCTCTACTACCTATATACTCGAATGGACAGGAGAGTGGACTCACCTGCCTGCTTTGCCTGCAATTCTGTCAGCACGAGAGAGCTGTGAAGCTGAGAGGTGCTGCCCATTAGGCTGGGTTTATGGGTGCTTGGTAGCACTGGAATTACAGCATAGTGAGTATTTCTGAACACACACAGTTCAGTGTTCACACTATAAATAGCATGCAAATAACAAATATCCTCAAATGCTGGATCTTATTTCAAATTGAAACCCATTATGTTTCCAAAGGGAAATGCTTACTCTGTGCATATTACCTTTTTAACACATAAACAACTAATAAAATACTTATAATCTTTGTATTCTATTCAATAGTACATCAAAAGTGGCAGGGATATGTGTGCTGTTCTTCTCCAAGGCTGTGAACTAAATTGAACACAAAATGGCTACTTTCCATTATTGCGCTAGCGTCCTTAGTGACTAATGCATTCAGCCTACAATAGAAAACAGGTCTGTATCTGCATTCTGCAACCAACACCTCTCTTCTGAGCAGCCAGACAAAACTCCCAAATCTGCATACCTTGAAATGCTGGGATATAAAAACTAGGGGTTAAATTTTATTTTATGAAAGAAGCTAACCTGCAAAAAAATTCTGTTCTTTTTACCTTGTGTTAGACACAGATGATTAGTCTGAAAGGTAAAGAAAATTCTCTTCAAGTAAATGAACCTATTCATACTTAGATGAGCTATTCTTCTGCTTTGGCAACTTGTGGAAATGGTAATCTAATCATGCCACAGTACTAGTATCCAATATGCTGAAAGCTTGTAATTCACAGCTCAAGGGGAATGTGGAAGATAGTTGAGAATGCAGTAATTATAGGCCTAGTGCTAGAATGAGCAGTGAAATAATGTGTATTATTTTGCTCATAAGCAGAATTTTTTAGCCCATAGCAAGCAGGTTGTGTGAGCAACTGAGCTGCAAGCTTTTTGTCTTTGACACAAAGCCGTAGGACATCTGGTGCTATTAACTATAATTCCCTCCGTGTCCCAGTAACACCTTTATACAAATACATGCACATGCACATATACTTACCTTAAAGCTGAAGAAAGCTATTTCCAGAAAAACAATTTCTGAGTATCTCTTCAAATGGTTTTCTGTGCAGAACTGGTGAGGAACTAAGTTCTATTTGGATCCAAACCAGTTAATGCATGGGTGGCTCTATTTGTGTGTTCAGGCAAGTACATGTATACAGGTATTTATTATACTCGTGGACTCTTTCTAACTTCACATACACTTCCAGCTCCTTGCCTACCTGTCACCCTAATGTATATTATACAATATAAAGTAAGATTTTCCAAATGCATTTCCAAGAATAATAACGCCTATATTGGGGTTTTTTTTAGAAAATTGCATGTGCACAGTAACAATTCACCTTCATATGCCTCATCTGGCAAAGTGCAAACAAACATTGTGCAGGTGGAGTTTAACTACTGAAAGTTCAGGATTATGAAAGGAAGGCAGTGTAGTTCAGTCTGATGTCAACATTT
>JBCJKH010026434.1:36295-48660 GCA_039877255.1 Loriculus beryllinus
CAAATATTTAAAAAAAAATGGGGGGGGAGAAAAAAAAAAAAAAAAAGATTCTCTAGACCCGTGACTTTTTACTTGACACCATGGGGTTAAAAAGAAATTGCTCAGAAGAGGAAAATAGGGAGGAAAAATATAAAAACAATTTTGTCCTGTTGAGATGACGCTTTTCTCTTGATAAACAGGTCAAATCAGCAGGTTCCCAAACTCAAGTAAAACTGCTGTGGTGACCTACTTGGCTATTAATACATAGCACATTCAAGACATGTATAGAAAAGTCAACTGAACAGAAAATATGACTTATCCACAGTATTACGCGTCAAATTCAGGAAAACATAAGAAAGTTCCTTTTTACTCTATGAGTAGATTTTACTCCTGGTATACATGGATAAAACAGCGATTTTTATGCACAAAGGAATGACATTGTGGATGCAATAAGCTGCCTTTGAAATTACTAAGTTCTAATAGTTCATGTTTTTTCTAATCATTCTGCAGGTAGGGAAGTCTCTGCCCTGAGAAATCTTAGGTAGAGGAGAGTTCATTCACATGCTTTCTTGCTCTTTTCTTCAAGCAAGTCAGGCAAAGTACCTTGAATATTGCCCTTTTTAGTCTTTAAAAGCTGAAGGGAATCAGAACTGCCAGCACTTTGACAGATTCTGAAGAAAACAAAGGTCATGGGAGGAGACTGCTGGCTCAGTGTGCTGCACTCCTCTCCGCAGCAAAGTCTCTCTAACCCTGGAAGTTCTTCAAAAGTACTGTGGTTGTTCCAGAATAACTCTTTACCTGGATACCCTCAATCCCAAATAAAAAGTGGGGGTGTAGTGATTCAGTTTAAACCACTTCCAAAATGTATAATTACTCCAGAGCAATAGCTCTTCTGGAAAACATCCAACTACCTTCAAACCATCCTCTCAGCTGGATGCAGTGCAACCATGAATGGTGCCTCTGTGATCCACAACTACACACAGTCTGTATATCCTTTTAGATCTTCTGTGATAAAAAGTAAACAATATTAATATCACTGGTAACAAGAGCTGACTTACTTCCTCACTGGAACTGATTTTAATCTTGAATCTATAATTTTCCCCAGTTCCCAAGTTGTTTGCAAACAGTCCTCAAGATTACATGTGAATTTGTTTATCATTTGTTAACAGACAATTTATGAAAAGCATAAATGGCTTGTGGATTATTCATCACCTGTTCATTTTAATTATTTGGTTTTTGTGCTAGGTGATTGGCATTTGACAGTGATACTGCTCAAACTCCATAATTTGATGACAGTAACAAATCATGAATAACCACATAGTCTCAGCCATGTTAACCAGGCAGATAAAGGTGCTGGTATTAAGACGGACATTCTTCAAACATCTGTGCAAACAGAAATCAAAGTCATATAAAGGAGGTTTTCAAGCAAAGCAGAGCCAGACTCAACAGCTTAAATTGAACTGGGTTGTGAGTTGCTCTGCTGAGCATCCTTCTAGACAAACATTCCCAGTACTTTGTATCAGTGTGTTTATGTATCTATTTATCTATCTATTTATCTATTTATTTATTTATACCTGTTTGATTTGGACAAGAAGATCCAGACCTGATTCTTTGCCTCCCTTTCACATCTTATTTGCCTATGGTAGCATCTTCGGTCAGAGGTTTGGGTTACCTTCTGATTCACCATGAACCAGTGAAGTCTCAGAGATAAATTTTTGTTCCAAAAGAAACACAAAGTTTGGGGGAGGAATAGGAAAAGGGTCTTATTAGAGGGGTGAACTGGGTTATTTTAAGTAAAATAGAAACAAAATAAATAAACAAACAAAAATAGAAATAAAAATAAAAATAAGCTTTCAGACTATCATCTATGCAGCTGATGTCTCCAAGGAAGTTATGGGAGTTTGTGTCTAATGTCTCCTACAAACTGTGAATCTGAATTTCTTTAAGGCCTGTCTTACAGACAATTCTTTAATAAATGGAGAAATATATGAAAAGAAATGAGAATGTCTTTCATTCAAATTTTGCTTAAAGGTAACATGACTGGTCTGTCCTCTTTCATGTGTACCAGGGCTACTATCTTTCTTTGTCTAAATGTCTTCTGGGAATCGTTGATGCTTTCTTGCTAGATGAGGACTCCCAGCAAGAAGTGACTTCTGTGCTCTGATTTGTTGAAATGTTCATACCTGTACACTATGGTGGCAGTAAACAAGATGTCAGTATTTTTTGTGCTCAGGACACTCAGGATGATCATTAGGAATTTCTCACGCCAAGCCAGTATCTTCAGCTGATGTGTTCAATTATTAACTAGGACTCTTGTCATAATAACAAGCAAATAGATAAAAGGATAAGGTCACTCACAGCAACCTCAGACCTGTCACTGAGCAGGGATGTAGGTTGTTCATTTGAATGTAAAATGGAAAGATAGAAATCAGATTTCAGTGTAGATTTTAATACGTCAAAACGTATTTCATACACATTTTTCATATGCCTCATTTACCAAACAATTCCACTTTTTCTAGGTTTTGAAAAAAGATAATATCCTCAAGCTTGAGTCAGTTTTGCAGTTTTACCTGAAATCAGGCCAAAGAGAAGTATAATTTCTTGTGCAAACCCTTTGTCTCCATTTCCTCCCCATCTGAGAGGAAACTGGATTTTTCCCCACAGTGCTAGTGGATCTGGCCTGACAGGTGACTTTTAACAGGTCATCTGATAACCCTGTGAGGGAAGGCAGAACTTTTAAGTGGGGCTGTAATTCTCTCTCTCAGGTGACAGCCTGGAGTATGGATTTAGTTATAATTTTCCTTATTTCCTTCCTTCTTCCTGCTGCAAGCAGGTCTTGCTTTTGGTTTTGGTTTGAGTTTGTTTTCTTAGGAAATACAAGAGCATAACTTGCTTGTTTTAGACATTCTTGCTTGGACTGGAACAGCCCAAAAGCGATAAGTGTGTTGAAAAATGCAGTACTGGTTGCTTAAAAACAAGTCAGCACTTCCCCGATTCAACTTCCTTGTTCTTGCTCAATGCCCATATGATACTTTTCTTCCTGAATGATGGCTTTGTACATTTATGCTTATTAATAATTATATATGAGAATAATTCAGTGTGTGGTTATACTCATTTGAATTATAGGGAACTACACTGAAACAGATAGTAAAATGATATAAATCAATTCTTGTGGTGCTTCATGGCAATTTGTAGCAGCTAAAAAGTTGTTCATGTTGTTTTTAACAACCACATTCTTTTTTAAGTAAGTTTGTACTGGCTTCTATTTTCTTGTCTTTGGCATTTGTACAGTTTCTTCCCAACATATATCTGATTAAAACACAGCAGCCCTTCATCATTGCTGTCATTTGAATAACTTTTAACTCTTAGCCAAACTATTTGAAATATCTGAGATATCAAGTAGCATAAAATAAAATTCTCAAAATAAATTGAAATGTAGACTTTTGAGATGACGTGAAAGCAGTAAAACCTGGATGCCACTGGGAACTGAGCAAAAAAGCTTTAAGTATGTACTTTCTTTTAAGAATTTTAAAAGATTTGAGTTCTTTACTGGATCAGGTGACAAAGTGCTTTGTGCTGTGAGGAAACACAGCCTGTACTCATCAGTATTATGAGGAAGTTTGATTAGTATAGTAGGTAGCTACTGTACTGAAAATAGGAAATTCCATCTCATATAGGTTGTGTTAAACACATTTGAATGGTCTACATCAGAGCAACGACCTTCTTGATTGATTGCTTAAAAGCTTCTGAACAGCCTTAGGGTTGAATAACATGCAAAACTGGTATACCTACATTTCTGTACTTGCTATGTATACCAGTCCCCTAATGACTGGACGAATATAACTGTCACATGTGTATATGTGTACCTTTCTCATAGTATAGAACTTCTCCAGTGCAGGTCAGCTTTGAAAAGTTCATTAGTAACAATGCTGCTCACTGTGTTCTGTGTTTTATTGTAGCTTTCAAAAAATCCCATATGTAAAAGCAACCAAACCATGTAGGCACAAATTAACTCAAATAGAGCAACCGTGAGAACTGATTTTGACCCAGAAAATTAGAAAGGGCTCTTAATCTTCACAAATTGTCATTGGGTTAAATTATACCTCTACAGTTTGCAGTGGATTCAAATGGATGTAATTGATAACAATGTACAGCTTGTTCGCACACCGTGGCATAGAAGGAAGTAAGTTTAAAATCACTGAACTGATACAGTTAATTGGAATAAACTCTGTGAGGGAAGCACTCTTATTTCCATTTATGGAATGTGTTTATGAATGCATTTTCATTTAAGTTATAAAAAAGACCTTATCAGTCATAATGCACTTCTAAATGTGTCCACATCAGGGGTGGGTTTGCAGCGATTTAAACTAATTGATTTCTAAACCAATTTAGACGCATCACTAATCAAATTCTGTGGGACCAGCTTGATGCCAATGTCTGCAATGGTACAGAATTCTCCTTACCCTAAGTTTATTAAGTATTCAGAAAACCACTGGGAGTAAAAACCAGCAGAAGCTTGTTTTCTTTCTAACATCAGCAGCAAACAAAGGTACATTTCCAGACTGAAGAAAAGGGAGCAACTTTTACAGTTATGTTTTTCTTATCCAGAAATCACACTTTGAAGTGTCAATAGCCCAGCCAAGTATTTCCTTTTGAAAGCTGGTTGCAGTGAAAAGCTTAAAAATAAAATCCTTGCATTAATGTTGAAAAAAGTAGCGTCCAACTACGTTAATATCTTGGTTCTGACCACACATCTGCAATGATGTGTCTTCAGGTTTGATAGGGTTCAATACTCCTATGTATTGGCTCCTCAGATACTAAATATTCCATCTGTAACTGAAGGGAAACCATACACACAACAGTATATTAATATGTCCAGTACCAGTTACATGATAATTTTGAGAAACAGCACCTATGGTAATATGTCCAAACAGAGTGGCAAGTGTGGGCTTCACTTTGGCATGTTGAAAGAGCTGCTGGTATAGTCTGGAAATTAGGTTGTGTATTCACAGTTCAGGTTTTCAAATCCACATCGAGATCAGAAATGTAAATAAGAGGTTTTCAAGTGATTAGCACCAATTACTTGCAATGTACCTTCGTAGCCAAAGTCTTTAATTTCAACCTTTCCTCTGTAGCCAAAAATATAAGTATCTTTTTGTAGTATATATTTTGGATTTGAAACTTCTTAAATACATCTTCCTGGCTAAGGTGGCTTGATACATGCAGAGAGTTCAACCCCTTGTGTTTCTGAAAACCCAGGCATTGGATCTTGCACTGTGTTTTTACTTAAACAGCTGCTTACATATATGTGTCTCTACTTCGTTAGCACAACTCCACATTAAAAAAAGAAATTCCCATTTTGTTTTATTAACAGTAGAGGGAAAAGGATTCAAATTCTGGAATTTGAGAGTGCTGCAGTAACACATAAAAAACTGTTAAAGTGCCAGTGAAATTGCTTCAAGTAAAATAGATGGGAAAAGGATCTGATTTCATCAACCTGCATATTATTACATTTATTTACTTATACATTTTTGGTCTAAGTAGGATAAACTACCACATTTTACCATAAATGTATTTTATAAGATTCATGTATTGATATTCAGAAAGCTCATCAATTTCTTACCATGGTGATTTTAAGACACGCAAATTCTGAACAATAAATTATTAAAGTGTCATTTTTTTATCTGAAATTATAATGTTTCTTGTTATCTATGACTACTCCAAAATGGGGCAGAAGTGTGAAGGATTTAGTGAAGTATTTAAGTGAAGCAAGCATTTGAATGGTTCACTAGATTTAGTTTAAACTATAGATCAACCACTGTTTCTCTGATTTTCTCAGAAAAAAAAAAAAGTGCTGTACAGATGAAAAGACATGGTAAATAATTTACCTGCTAACTGAAAAAGACCACACTGCTGTATTGGTTTTTTCTTCTTTTCACTCTTCTCCAACATGCTTCATTGAATGTAGAGGTTGATGTTCTATATCAGATACCTTCCACCGTGACTGTTCTAAAGCAGTTTGAACCTTCAGAACTCTTGGGGAGCATTTGTCCAGAGGAGACTCGCATCCTCATCCTTGCAGTTCTTGGTGGTGTTTATCCAGGTGTTTTGTTGGTAGCCAGAGTTTAAGGGCAAGGCCAGAAGAATCTCACATCTGACTTCCCACTCAGCCCGACTGAATTTCAGCTATTTGTATATTGTCTGTGGATATATAGCTTCATCGTGTCCCATGGGCCAATGGACAGGATCAAACCCAACTACAAAGCACCAACTCCTCAGGTACAGTGCAGTTCAATCCCATAGAGACAGCTGCTGGCAAGGGAATGGCAGAAGCAAATGCTACTGCTGTCACCTCCAGCTACTCAGGTAAAAAAGCGAGGCATTTCATATGCAGTAACTGGAATTAAGTCTAGGGTTTGCACATGGTCCCATTCTTACCTATTTTATCTCTTCAGGAAAGAGAAAGCCAAGACACCAGTAAAAATCAGGTTTCAGGAGTAAAGTGTTACAAGCCATCCTAGCAACAATCCACTTTGGGTAATGACTTTCAGTTTATGTGAAATCTTTTTTCCAGAGTTTCAGTTGTCTATAGATGACTTGGTTTTCAGGCTAAATGAGTTGAATTGCTTAGTTGTGTACTGCTAACGTACTGGTAATTTTTATGTATAGAGAAGTTCAGATATGGCTATATAGTACAAGGAGTGAAATAGATCTCTTAGGGAGCCTACTATTAGCTTGAATTTGCACTGAATTTGTCTGTGCATCCATAATTTATGGTGATATCCTAGTCATAAACTGCATCAAGCAGAAATCTTTGGTTGCCTCACCTGTTCTCTGCACACTAATTCAGCTTCCCTGGGATAGCAATTAAACTTCTGACTGACACCAGCAGTCTCCATCAACTGGATAAATATTCACCTATCATTCACTGACTCTGCATGTGCAGATTTTCTAATTCAGCCCATCTGAGGTACATGATGAACCATTTTTAGTCTCACCTCTGTCCTAGGTTTCAGGAAATCCTTTACTGTATCCAGCTGGGAAGCTAGAGGCACCCTACTTGCAAACAAAAATGTCCAAACTTATGAAAAGGTCACCAGGACCAGCTTTTAGACCTCAGAGTACATGGCATCTTAAATCTGTGGTGCTACTGTGTGCAGTGAAGATAGTTCAGGTACTCTGCATAGGTTTCTGCAGTTATGCCTGTTTCTTAACCCAGTGCGGCTTAGGTTTTTGTTGGATAAGGCATCCAACAGTGGTAGGGGTATGGAAAAACCATGTTCTTGGCAGAAGTCCTGATGGTGTAACATGTAGATTTCAGTAGTTCTCACTTGGGATAATGATATCCATAACTCACTCTGGTATTACTCCCTTGGGCAGTTTAGAACTTCTTATAAAAATCTTTATTTCATTTATATCTTTTATTTCTTTGTAATAGTAAATCTCTACATCCTCAGAAGCTATCTGCTATATGAAAATAGGTTTTTATTAGGAAAACACATGCTCCCCTTTCCTACCAGTTTTTTGCATGTATAAATAACAACACAGGATCTGAAACCCTATTTCCAAACATTCCACCCCAAATCTCCATAAAGTAAGGAAATAAGTGCATGGTAAAGAGAATAACAATTCTACCAAGCCAAATCAAGCACTGCGCCTCTGTGTGGGAAGCTCAGGGCCTGGAGCTGTGAGGCTCAGGTCTGTTTGGATGTGCCTACACCTGTATTTTGTGTTACAGTTGTGTGAGATACAAGGGTACTGCTGTTTGCACACCTGTTTAACACACAAGTAAATCAGAAGACCAAGGCAAATCTGTGTGGGGTCGAAGAACTCCTGCCTTGTACCTTAATACTTACTTGAGCTCAAGTTGTCCTTTGCTGCTTCTTTCAAGCTGTGGAATTAGTCCTTTTTCTCAAGAGGAACACTATTATGTTAATTAAGTTTACATTTACACTTTCGTTTATTCCTGTATTTGTTAACTAAGTCAACAAGTTAATATGAGGCTGCCAAATTAGGAAGATATTGCTTACATATCTCTTCACTTGAACCGTTCAAAGTAGTGCATGAATTTGATCTCTTCACAAATATTAATCTGCCTTGGGGTTCTCCTGAGCACCCATTCACTGAGCTAAAACTTTATGTTTGCATGCTGATGTTTGCTCCTGAGGGCTCATCTCCCTAGTGAGCATGTTTAAACAGCTGAAGTGCTCTTACAATGAAACATTCAAATTCAAGCCTTTATTATTATGCAATCTGGGATTATTTTTTTTTTTATCATTAGACTTCCTTCTGAACTGGGTGGTTGACACTCCCTGTTCCAAATTCCTGTCCCATGAGCTAGTTGTTTGGAAATACTGGCTAGGAAGACAAACACCATGACTGGGGTTTTTTTTATTCTCAATCTGGAGAAAGTGCTTTTTCACTAGGTATTTAGGATTAAACTGTAACCAGAAGGCAGGCTACAGAAGAAGGATAAAGATCAAAAGGAAAAGGAGAGCTTTACTTGGTAGACTGATACAACTGGAAATGGTGAGCCCGATCCAAGGTGCTTTAGGAGTCGGAAGATTCTTGTGCATGACTTAACTAGTTTCTGGATTAAGCCTTGCATATTCCCTAGGAGAGGAATGCATACTTGCTCCAGCAGCATGTGTGCCCTAAGCACTACGAAAAGCTAGTCTATATTGTGACAAACTGGGGGTTCATACACACATTTGCTGTTCAAAAAGATATTTCTGGTAAACTCCATGTCTAAACAATTTTAATGGAAAACAAGACTACTTTGACTTGTCTCTCCAGTCAGATCAGTTTTTGTACAGAACTTCGCTCTTTGATCCATGTCCAAGAACATATTTATCAAGGAATTTATACAGCCGTTTAAATTCACTTCCTGATGTGAATTAAAATGACTTTCATGTGCAAACCCCCTTGAAAGTTCCTTGTGTGTGAAGACTTCTCCATCTTTTTCATGTGTCCCATGATCTTGTGATCTTCTCCCTCCGAGTCGTCCTGCTGGGCAGTCCATCTCTGCTGTGGGAGGGCTGGATGGATGAGCTTCCCCTTTGCCCGCAGGGACAGAGCACAGCGTGATGTGCTCTTCCCAAGCACTGACTGAACACTCAGGCTCTCCTGGCTGCACAAGGAGAACGCCAGTGTTTTGTCATTTTTCTTGGGGAGTACTTGTTTTATTTTTCAAGCAGCTTGGCATTTAAAATACCATAGCCACTTGAACAGAGGGCCGATCCTTCAGGTTGCCATGTTGCAAGTTGCCAGGTTCTTGAAAGCACCCGGAGAAAAACTGATGCACTGAATCCCTCCCGTCATTGCGCTTCAGCCATTTGAAGGGCTCAGCCAGCTACAGCATTGAGAGCACAGCTGCCTCCAACAGCGACGGTGGCCCAAGCATTGTTTTGTTGTTGTTTCTGCAGAGGAGCGGCAGGAGCTTACATCATTTCCAGTAATGAAGTGCCTGGGGTTCTTTTATGACTTGCACACTCTGCTCCTCCAGAGCTGTACAGTATGTGCTGCGTGACTCCAGGAAACTGAGATTTGTTTTGACTTGCTGAAAGAACGTTTGCCGTTTCTCTTTACAATTTCACCATATGACTTGTCAATTCTCTCCCCCTCTTAAGAATAACTTCAGATTTAATTAGCTGAGTGCAAACATCTTTCATTGCAGTGTGGATTAGACTCCTCATTGAGTACATTTACCAACAGAATGAAAGACATCTTAATCAGGCATTTCTGTATTTGTACTGCTGTGTCCAGAGTGCATTGTAACAGTTGATAGACAGTTGCTATTGACTCCCTTGCTAGTGGGGGATGACCAGCGATGTGTGGACAAGTCTTGTTAAGGCTTGCATTTTGGTTTTGAGGCTCTGTCTCCTACCTAAGAGCACTTTCTGAGTGCGTTTCATTGTCATTTCCCTATCTGCTATGTAGGAAAAATGATACTTATGTGCCTTGCTGGGATGTCCTGAAATTGCTGGCTTGTCCCCAGGAGTTCCACAATGACCTTGCCTAGCATATTTTAAATGGTGCAATTTATACTTTGCTGAATTGCAAAGTAGCACTGCACACCAATCTCTATTAGACAAGTTTGGCACCAGCTTCCCAAAGCGTTACCCAGATATATGCATGTGTATGTGCTTTGAATTTTCAGCAGTGAATTTCAGTTTGCGTTTCCACTACTCAGAGAACGTTCTCCAGACCATGAACCACCTGGGTTGTTTCATCACTCAAGCAGCAGCCTCCACAACTCTCTATAAGTCCCAGAGTAAATGCTTGTGCTGCAGCAACAGCAGCTGATTTACCTGAGTATGCACAGTCACATCGAATGCTTTTTGGCACCATCAAAACCAGTGAAGAACAGCACAAAATTCACAGTCCCCTTTGTAAAATTGCCATCCTTTCTGTTAGCTCCAGATACTGATCTTGTCATAAGCACTTTAAAAAACACTTTTAACCCCTAATCCACTAGTCACTTCCGCACAGTTGAAATTTGACAAGTTCATTTTTAGCCACCTCTCCTCTCAAAGGTGCTGTGGTTTCTGTTTGATTTTTCAGAAGTGAATCATAGTTTCAAAACCCTCACTGCCTTAGTGAAACACTCTTGTTTTCCATTAGCATTCAACGTGTTTAACATGGGTTCAGACATGTTAACAGAAACTTACACTACAGTCCCTAAAAAAAATCCTGGGTGATTTCATGCCCTGGAAACACCTTTTATATCATAACTATTCCTACAGCTATCTGGAGATGAGGCATATGGATCTGAGCTAGTCAAATTAATTCCATAATGGCTTCTGGCTCAACAAGCATGTACAGTACAAACAGAAAGCAGAACAGCTGTAGCAGAGTTACCTTTTATGTGGGTGGCATAGACGTCTGCCAATTAAAATGATCTGATGATTCATTTCTTGCCATATGATTACTGTTAATAAGAATTTACGTTAACATGTTTGTGTCTAAACTTTGCACAGGTTCATGCCTGCATTTATTTTCTTAAAGAATAGAGTATATCATGGTTGGTTTTTGTTCTTAATGGACTTTTCTTTCATTTGAAAGCATTCCAAGACTTCAGTAATGCAAAGATGCCAACTATCCTTTAAAGGAAGATGTTTCTACCTCCATGTAGTGCTTTCTGCATGTAACTCTATGTATAGAGGCCAGTAGGTTTTAATCTGGGAATGTCAAGCTAAGCTTCTAAATCAGTATACCAGCACTTAAAAACAAAGTACGGCCTTCAAAATAGAAAAAGAGGAGTTCTCATAAACTTCTATTAAAGCGTCTTGTTATAAGCATTTATACTTACACTTCCCTTTAAGTAGTCCCACCCACTGATAGGTTTTAGCCATTGACTTCATTACACTAACTCCCTGTGTATAAAATCAAGCAGTTTTTCTCCAGAACTTATATCTTCTATTTATGGTGAGAAATTTAGGCGTGACAAAGTGCTGTTTTCAGTATCTTCGGAGGCTTACAGAGCATTTCAAAGTATTTAAGAAGTCTGTGCAACAAGTGAGATGTTTTATAGCAAGAAATACACAGGTTTGAGGGTCCATCTCTGAGCAGAGAAATGTAGTTTAAAATTCCAAATAAGCTTGGTAAATACAGTAGGACAAGGTAGAGACAGAAAACAATTGCAGTAAGGCTGTGTGAAGTACAGTTCAGCTAGGATAAGTGGTGAAAGACTCATCATTCTTGTGAATCTCATTTGGAAGCCATGAGCAGAACAAACATTTTGATGCAAGGACTTCTTCCCATGAGACTTAGAACAGTTAGTAGACAATATACTGAGGAAAGCAATCCTAAAGAGACTAAGGAAGAAAATGGCAAATAGATAATTTCTTTCCCTCTACTGGCAATTCTGCCACTCACATTAGTTAGAACAGAGGACACCAATAAGCAAGGTATTTCTATGGTCCTTACATTGGAGCTTTTGGGGGTTCTGTGGCTAACAGTGTTCTTCTTACACCTGCTCTTTCCATGCTCACTGATGCTTTGTAATCCTATCTGCATCCATTTTCCTGGCAGCCTAGATAAATCAAGAACTCTCATATGTTTTTTTCCAGTGTCATCTTGCATTACCACCTATAAGAAGACACCGCCTCCAGTCCCACCAAGAACTACCACAAAACCGTTTATTTCTATCACAGCCCAGAGCAGCACAGAATCTGCCCAAGATGCATATATGGATGGGCATGGACAGAGGGGAGATATCATCAGTCAGTCTGGACTTAGCAACTCCACAGAGAGCTTGGACAGTATGAAGGCTCTGACAGCTGCTATTGAAGCTGCCAATGCACAGATCCACGGCCCTGCAAGTCAACATGTAGGGAACAATACTGCCACCGTCACCACCACCACAACCATTGCCACTGTTGCAG
>JBCJKH010026439.1:0-47595 GCA_039877255.1 Loriculus beryllinus
CTCTGAAAATCTCGGTCCACTTCACCTTCAAGTAACAGTTCAAGCGAAGGTCACTAAACACAAGGAGCTGAGAGGTGTATGATACAAGAACTAGAACAGCCTATTAAGCCCAGACAAGGAAGTTTTGTCCACCCAGGCATCATTTTCTTGATGCAGCCTTCAAAGTCAATTGTCAGGCATTTTTTCCTCGCAGCCCTGCATACTGCATGCTGTGGGCACAGACCTGTGGCACCCCTGCCATCGTTACGCTGCCAAACGCTCTCTGTAGGCACAGGCTTTGTATTTTTGGAGTTCAACTCCTAAGCAGTATCAGTTCTCCTGATAGAAGAGAATTTTAAGCAGATAAATGCTATACTTGTCTTCTACAGAAACTTTTCAAACCAACTTGTATCTCGTACAAAAGAAACGTAATTACGCTGATAACTCAATCCTTTTAAAAGCTGAAGCCTACTTATCACTCACCCTTTTCTAAGGAAACTAGACAGTCAAAGGCATAGAAGAAAAAATTAAATACATACATAATTCATACGTTAAATAAGTTCAATAGGCACATACATGGAAAAGTCCCAAAATGAAAAATTAGCTTTTATTCTTAGAAATATTAAGAATTATTCTGAACTTTGCTACACAGCTGATAGACCACAACTGCTAAAAAGAAAAACCTCTAAAGAAACTTCACAAACATGAAAATCTCATATTTCTATGAATTTATAGCTTACATATGGAACACCTCTCTTTGCTATAGCTGTAGTACTGGGGGGGAAATAGCTGGGGGTAAGTCTGACATTTTCCACATGATGATTGCTACTGATCTTTGACACTGCCCTGATCTTACATTAGCGCTGCCAAAGCTGCTGGTATCCACTGCCTCCAGCCCTGGGCTAGGAAGGTCAGCTGAAAAGTCTCATCAAGATATCGAAGAAGGAAAACCAGCCCCCAGATAGAGTATCTGCTGCACTGGGGTTTTGTCTGAAATTGAAAGGTAGAAAGCTAAAATTCAGGGTCTGGGTGAAAAAAATTCTGACTGAAGGAAAAAAAAAAACAACAAAGCAAACCAAAAAACCAACCAACCAAACCCGGATCAAAGCCCTTTTCTCAGTGAGAAGTCAGCACTTTTCCACGAGGAATGAAATCCCAACCTGCTCTGCTCTCTACAGGAAGATATTTGCTAGGGCTGGCAATCGCAAGTGAAGCGACCGGCACTCCATCAGCGGGAAACTGAAAGGACTGTTTGTCCTTGCCGTGTCTCCAGGAGGTGTCCCTTCCTTTCCTCCTGGAAAGCCCCTTCCTTTCCTCCTGAAAGCCCCTTCCTTTCCAAGTAGCTGGAGAATCCAATTCAGCAGAGTATTAAACCCACGCGTACCTTCGTATTTAAATGCCCTAACGAAGAGGGATGTCCCGCTTGAACGGGGGAGTTTTCCACCACAGTGGCTTGCATTTTTAGTTGTATTGTTTTAAACATTTAAACAACAAGCAGTTGCCCTGGTAAGATAAAGATGCCTCAGAGATCACAGTTGAAAGTCTGCGTCCTTTTTCAGTGCAAGGAGTACTAACACACCGCCCCAAGTGCCAGCACATTTGTAGCACCGCTAAGAGAATCTTTAAAATACTACTGCCAGAATCAAGTGTTCAGATGTTCTCTGCTTCAGAGTGCTCAGGCTGTCACTGTGCTCTATCACAGCCTTCATCCAACTCCGAAAGTTTAATCACCTTTATACAAGCTGTGAGGTTTAAGAGACTAATCAGTTTCAAATAATTACTCAATTAGAAAAACAAGTTGATGGTTTCCCTTGAACAGAAGCAGCACAAGGAAAATCACAAAACTAACAGGTTTTTAAGCAAACCTAAGTTAAGGGTATTTGCATTTAAAAATAAAAGGAAAAAAAAAAAAAAAAAAAAAAAGCCAAGCCATAGAAAATAATTAATTTTGTTCTTTTAGCAACTAAATTTTAGGGGGGGAGGAGGGGGAGGAGTGGGGTGGAGGGTGTAGAATCACTACTGAAGTTTTACACTATACTCCAGTGAAAGCTGATTAATTGGCCGGAATCTCCACATTAACAGGCACTAATCCTCTTGTCAGGGGACCTGCTTACAAGCTTCTCTCCCCAGTCATGTAAAAGCACTGATGGGAACAGAGATCTGTTATCTCAAAGCACTGTCCAGCCAACCTGGGATTATCTCTCATCTCCTAAACCTTAACAGCTCTGTATAAAGGCAATTAAACGTCCAACATTAGATGAAGTCAGATAGAGCACGGTAGCAGTTTGACATGGAAAGGCCTAACATGAGCTCCAATGTTGCTGTTTAAAATGTCTATTTGTTCCTAAAACAAGCATCAGATGGTGCCAGCTGAGGGTCTCAGACTCAGAACACACTCATAAGGTATTAAGGAGCATCCTACATGTTATTTTTAGTTATTTTACAGGTACTTGTATTTTATACATGCTAATGAGACACTTCAAGTTGGCTGAAATAAGTATTACATTAATACCCTTTAAGAAACTGCCTATTGTCAAGAATTTGTGGATGGATCCTGTGTATAAAACCTTTAATGTTCCCTCTTTTGTGCAAGTGGAATTTCACTCTGCAGCATAACTCAGCATAGCTGCAATGTTTTCTGCTACTGCTTGAACTTGTATCATGAGTGATGGAGCCACATCATGCCAGCAAACGAAAAACTGCAGTATTTTTTTGGGATTATTTTATCCTTGGGTTAACTGTGAGCAGCCCAGAAGAGAGTTCAAGCTCATGTCTCCAGAGCTATAGCAAGATGCCTTAATATGGTTTAATCATTACATCCTCTCTAAACTAAACGGCTGTATGACATTATTTAAAAAAGAAAGAAAGAAAAGCCATTGTGGTTTCCCCAGGGAATTGCTTGACACAAAGGTTTTGGAAGATGCCTAAATATAGACAGTTCTGGTGAGATCTGGGTCTCTGCAAGATAACAACTCTGAACTATTTTTGACCGTTTAACAAAGATGCTGGGAACACAATGGCTTCAAACAAACACGATTTGGCTCTCCCCAGCACTACAGAAAATACAGAGGTGCTTACAGAATCATGGAATCATTTAGGTTAGAAAAGATCTTTGAGATTATCTAGTCTGACTATTAACCTAACAGTTACAAGTCCACCACAAAACCATGTCCCTAAATGCTGCATCTACACATCTTTTAAATACCTCTGCCTTTGAGAGACTCCCATCATCATCACTGTAAAAACTATCAATCCTCTACTAAGTAGTACATCAATCAAAATAGTGGCATGGAAATCATGATCCATTAAGTGCTTCACACTTGATTACCCATGACATTTTAGAGAGGGTCATACATTGATGAGTTGCTTCTCTCTTCTTTGCCCTTTGCTATTTGGAGTGCATGACCACTTCTTGTTCATTACTAATGCAAAGTTTAGCACAAAGCTTAATTCCAACAAGAGGAAAACAGCAGCTCAATTGTTTGTCCTTTTCACCTTAAGTTAGCTCAAACTGTGTGTTTATTCTACACAGATCACACCTGTTCAGAAAAAGTATCAGATTATGGGTCACATGCAGGTGCACTCTTGTTTCAACATGGCATTCCTTACCAAAGACATTCTGAAAGTGGAAGAGGAAGATTCAAACCACCAGGATTTCACTAGATGGCTTTTTTCCTGATTCTATCCTACGTGCGAAAACCAGTCTGAAGATTTGCTCCTCACTGGGCTAATTTAGAAAAACCCAAAATACACAGGGAAGCATCTGGAAGCCATCATTCTACATTTGTTCTCTTTTACAGCGTGATGCTTCACAATGAGGTGCAATCTTAGGGCCACAGGGGAAACTGAAACAGTCACCCAAGTGTAATTTCTGGCTGTGTCACAAAGGCAGAGGACAGCCTGCCTGACCCTCTTCTGGCATTCACAGGCACAGTGTGTTGTATCACAGTATTAACAGGAAAAAATCACCCATTTCCTTTCAGCTCAGCTAGCCTCACCCTCTGCTCAGTAACACCCAGTTCATCTCTCTGAGAATCACGGGAGATCCCCAGACGTGGATTACCCTTTCTCACAGGAGTTAATGGCAAGAAAGAAACAGGGAGCAGCAGAAGAGAAAGCCGAGCTGTTCTGTTGGACCCCCTAAATTGAAGAGTAACTACACAGACACCCAGAACATAAATACTTCAGTATCCTTGCCTCAGTTTATCCACTTACCAAGTGGCAATAAAATTCACAATAGATACATCTAAAGCTGTTGTGAAGTTTAATTAAGCAATAAGTGCATATAGAGCGCTTGGAGATCTCCAGGTAACAAGGTACCTGTACAAGAGAGGAGGTGATTTCTTCTGATTAAACAAAATCTCATGGCAACAACCTGGCAAACCCAGCAGGGAATATCCAGGGCTGTCTCAACTCTCTTTTTACAGCCTTGGTAGAGGAAGCTTGTGGAGATTGTTTACATGCACTTTTGCATCACAGGCTTTGGCAGGATGTTTGAGAGGATGCACAGAAATGACTGGATAGGCTGAGCACTCAGAGCTGTGAAATACAGTCCCTATTTAAAAATCAAAGAGCTGGGAATCTGCTCCTGTCAACAAGCCTTTCAATAGAGAAGAATAATTTAGCAAGAATAGATGAAATCTCCCACCTTAGGGTGATCTGGGTGGCTGTGAGGAGAAAATGCGTTTTGGTATATAGTTCCCACATTCTTTTGTTAAACTTCTGTTGTCTGGGAAAGAGCAGAGTGCCAGAAGCCCTTGCAGGTGAATATCTTGGCTGTTTCAAGCTCACTTGATTCAGAGTGATAGCATGTTTATCTAGATGTTTGGAAAGTTATTAATGAGATCAGCAAATCCTTTCCATTTATAAATTATAAATCACCTTCAGCAATGTCATGTAAATTATCAAGTCAAGTGAGAACATGCTTATTTATCTGTGAGTCTTTTATCACCAATAAATAAAAGCAAAAGAGAGAATTATCTGGGGAGAAACGTATCACTCACAGTACTGAAGAACAATCTGTTAGGTCATGAGTGGAAACACCAGCGCAGCAAACCCCCTGTTACGTTGCCTATCACAACCATCCTGAAGGAGATGTCAGCAGTGGCACTGTTCCAGTCTAGGAGTAGGAAAGCAGCATGCTTGCTGTCCAGGCTGCTGACCCTCTTCAGAATGGTTTCTACCACACCAGTGCATCAGCACTTGCTCTGCAGAGAGCAGATGTCTCCTCCAAGCCCACACTCAGTGCCTCTTCTCATCATCACACCTCCCTGCAGAACAAAGACACTGGATATACAGAGCCTGGTCTGGGGGACCTGTTTTAGCAGCCCTAGCAAGCAAGAGGTTCAGAAAAAGAACAGCGAGAGAGATACCAGTTTTATGAGCAGCTGCTGCGAGTTCTGGAGAAGAAATACAATTTGAGCTGGACTTTGCTTTTAAATCCTTTCCTATCCTGAATTCACAAGACACATCATGCACTAATTCCTTTCAGCTTATGTATGGCATCTTTACACCACAGCTCTGCCCATCCTACTTTGAGGTCCAGATAACCCACAGATTTACAACACAGCTGCTGCTCTAGAATAGAGGATCTGGCCCAGTTCTGCAACGGGCATATCAACTGGTAAAATTTGAAAGTAGGTTTGTCTATGAAGGCAGTCATTTGATGAATGCTTTAAACCAAGCTTTCTTCAAGAGTTCTGCAGAAAGTCTCCTTTTGTATGAAAAGGTGCTTAAAAAAATACATGGCATGAAACAAAATCCTGGGGAAAAGAACTGCAGAAACTGATGTTAGGCATGAGCAAAGTAGTTGTGACAGGTCTCTTCTCCCACACCTTAGCCTTTGTCAGGCAATGCCAGGGAGGCTCTCAGCAGACACACCAGTGAGCTGGTGGAAATGATGAATTAAGAGAGGAGGTCATAGGGGTTCTCTTTCTTACTCCAGGTGAAGCATCTAAAATATGAATCTACCCATACTAGAGCAAAACTGCAGTGGCTGAAAGCATATATGGTGGAAATGCTTATTGCTCCTGTGGGAGATGGAGCTCGCACTCTGGGTGCTGCAGGAAGCACGCTGACTGAGGCATGAGATAATGCAGCTTCAAGAGAAGGCCAGGTGTGGCATAAGGAACAAGCCCCCCAGCTGACCCAATCACTAAAGCAAATGACTTCTCCCTCAAGAAGCTGGGTTAAAGCTAGCCAGTGCTGAGGAACAAAGGAAGGGTTTCTTCCCTCTCCCCACGCAGGTCACTGGAGGCCACTCCTATCCCTGGCAGGGCAGTGGATGAGCTGCCCCAGTGAGGCTTTGCCACATTGCCCTGAGCCTGCTGTGCCCCCGGCCACCAGAGCAGGTACCCAGAGGGCACACCCAACGGGCTGGGATACAGGTCAGGACACAGCCCAGCCTGCAGAGCCCTTACCCCGGCAGTGGTGACGCACCAGAAGGAAAGCTTCCGATCAAATTCCTGCTGGATGTCGTACAGCTGCTAATGAGGAGAAAGTGACAAAACAAACACAGTTTTGCTCCTAATCTGGAAAAGTATCCGTCTCCAACAAAACTACTGGCAAATAAAACTAATAATAACATCCCATTTTGGCTCAGAGGCACTCATGGCTGGCACGATAGAGCTATTATTTAAATACCTACATGATATGTAAATCAGTGCAAGATAATAAGGAAAGAATTTAATTGTGGTAACCATGGAACTATTTAGAAATGGCCAAAAGCACCACTGACTTCAGTCCAGGCCACAAAAATTCACTCTAGCAAAGAAATCTGGCTGTCTTAACCGAGGCTTCATATGCTCTGGAGCTGATGTGTGACTCATGTCCGTCCTGATCGCCCTGAGTGCTCCTGTTATCTACTCTCACTAAACCATATCAAGACTTAATTTTGCCACAGCAATTAACAGAATGCTATCAGCAGCATCCAAATTGCATCTAAGATCATTAAGGAGAATGAGGTTTTAAAATACTGTTGACAAGAGGATGTGACACCAGTTAAACAAATATCCTTGGGTATGCAAGACTATCTGTTTTCAGCACAGAGTCTGAGGCAGAAACATTTCCCTTTTTCTCTGTGCCTTAATCACCTGTCAGTGGATTCACCCTCAACTAGAGAAAACCACCCTGCAAAACTCCACTGCCTTCCTGGTGTTCTGTGACTATCAAGTTTCACAGTAAGGCACCATCCAACTACAGACAGATGATCATCAAGAGCAGTCCCAGCAGGTATCTACAGCCACCAGACTTCTCCCCTGTGCCCACCACACAGAAAGGCTACTTACCACTCCACCTTTGCTCACCAAAACCAAGTTCACTGAGAATTTGTTAGGTTGCCCCAGCCAGAAGTGATTCAAAGACCACCATTTGCTTGAATTTCAAGCACTTTGTCACTTGATTACCAAAGTCTTTATTAGCCTATCAAAAATACACAGGAGAACTTGTTCTTTTAAAAACTAATCCTCAGATCAGCATATTAGTTTTCCATGCTCCTTATTTACAATCACTTTGCACTTTTTCTTGCCTGTATTCTAAGAAATATAAACTCCGATAAACAAACCCAAGAGTTTTTAACAAAACCAAACCACAAAATTTGCATATAATCAAGACTTGAAGGAGTTAAGCAGAGCAGGAGGAAAAGTGCTGGCTGCAATAAATTAGTTGTGGCATATCAAGTTTATTTTCTAGATGTATTTTTCCTTTGTGGACGTGGAGCTGAACAGCAGCCACTAATGGGTCAGTAAATTTGTACTGTACCAGGCAGAGCCCAAATACTTGAAATGAGCAACCAACTGGGCAAGAGAGGAGATGGTTATTTCATCATATTTTATTCTTATGCATTTGCTTACGTTTTGTGAATGTGCTATCTATTTTTCAAGTTCTCATCATGGGACATACACGATTTTTTGAAAGACCTTTATGAACATCATTTGTCAACATTAAGTTGACAAATAATGTTTTGACATTGCAGCTGCTTAGTGACTTTATTTTGTTCAGCTGCACAGCAGTTTTAGAGGAATATGGGTCTTGAATATTTAACTAAAGAAGAGCAAATTCTAGGCTAAACTAAATGTCCCTTACCCAGATTGCCTTTAAAACAACAAAGAAGGAAAGTCGTTCCCACATTGGAACAGTTACCCTGGACTCACTCATGGCCTTAAAAACTAGCTCCCCGAGACCCCTTGCTGAAGGCTTCCCAGGTCCATGGAAGTGAAACAGAAGCCTCTGTGCTGGAGCTACACCCCGCACTGCCCAGTGAGAGCCCATGGGCTGGGGGTATCCAGCTGCATTCCCTCCCTGCTGCGCATGGGACCCTCGGGCAGGGACCGAGGAAGCCCAGTCTGGAAGACAGAGCTGCTGCCCTGGTATATTAAAAAGTTCCCCAGAACTGCAGTTAGGGCGCAGCCTCGGTATCCAAATACTTTAATAGTTACCTGAACATTCACAGGGCTGCGCTGACTCATAAACCAACTGCACTCAAAATTCTGCAACTGGGGATTAAATGCTGCCTCAGAGCTCGTTCACCTTGTTACACACACAGAGCCCATGACAAAAAGCATTTGCAATTCAAAGCACTCACAGATTCAAGGTCAGATTTTTTTCTGTTTCAAGAATTCTTCCTATGTGCAAACTCTAAAGTACTGAGATGAACAGATTGATTTTTTAGCATCTACCTCAAGAAAGCCAAGATGAAGGCTATCATTATTTCAGCTTCTTGAGAGGGACTTCCCTGTCAGTGTGCGTTAGGGACTTGTTAAACAAAATGTTTTGCAGTAAATCACATGGAAATGTGAACTCAGCAAATGCCAGAGGCAATGACAGGCGGATATAAATGACAATTAGAAAGGTGTGTCCGGATGCTTGAGGTATGAGCCATGATAAAGTGCTTGTGAAATTTCACCTGCCCGGATTGGGACAGAGGTTGTGGCCTTCAGAGAATAAAAAAAAAAAAATATCAGATGTGCTAATTAAAAAGAAAACTAAATGTCTGAACAGTCATCCAAATATTCCAACCTCAGCAGGGAAAAGAACCTACAGATGGTGGGAATTAGTCTGAATCAGACCTCACTAAATGGTCACAGTAAGCCTGGAGAAAGACAGTACAAGCCAATGGCCACTTAGCTGGCAAAAAGACAGAATTCTTTTCACATAATCATTCATTTGCACTGACAGCTTCTAAAATGGATTTAGCAGATCTGCTCACCTGCTCTGAGCTGCTTTTGGCTTTTTACAAAATATACGGAGCTGATCACAATCCTTGCAAATTTTGAGAAATAAAAGCAGACAGACATATACTTTAGCTGATTAAATGTTTAACATTAACAGCATCCATTACCATCACCGGCAGCTAGAGATGACTAACAAAGAACATGAAATCACATTAGTGCATTCAGCAAACCTTCAGAAAATGCTACTTTTCACAGTCAAAAATAGCATACCTTACCAGCCCAGATTTCATCAGCCCATTCTGTCAGCAGTAAAAGCTGTTTCTAGGCCACAGTATTTTCCATTAATGCAATCTGATTTGTCATTACATTTTCAGAAAGCTAAGGTGAATGCGTGATACTGGGAGAGGGCAGTGGGTAATCCAGAAATGAAACTCCTCATGTAGGGCAAGGTCAAAGAACAGCTGCCTATGGAAAACCCCACAGAGAGGGATTTGCATACCACATTCTAGCTGTGTATTCCCAGGAGCTTTGTACCAGGGATATTTTAAATAAACAGTAATATATTTCTCAACAAATGATTTAAAAGCATGGAGATAATGACTTCTGATGTGGCTTTATTACTGACTGCACTTACAAATACGTCACCTGGGTAGTTTTATTTCCCATATTCGTTGATCTTCAAGAAGTTCTGATTATTACTCACATTGTTCTGAGAATCATATCTTTTTCTAGTAACAGACAATAGAAAACAAGCCAAAATAAAACACAATGGTATTTATGCAACTACTATGTAATAGTTACTTAAGATAAAATCCTGCATCCATGTTTCTAAGAACTGTGGTACTATTTAGAAGTAGTGGTGAAAAAGCTGCTGGTGGTTTTTGATAGAGACAACTATCATTCATAAGCTACGGTGAGCTAAACAAAAATTAACAAGCTCCATAAAGCAATTAAAATCCAAAGTGTAAAGTAGATGTAATGACTCAACAGCCTGATCACTACTCCCGTAAAACCAGGCTAATAACACACAGTCTGAGTCTCCTCGCATTGACATCATCATAAATTTAAGTAGCAAATTGAAATTCTCATCATTAGTGGAGTTTCACTGACATAAAAGTTGCAAGGCAGGAGAAGCAAACCCAAGGGCTGTGCACTGAGAAAACTCCCAAGAAACCAGATTTGTGCATTGCACTAAATCTCTGTGTGGTTACCTTAGGTGTCACTTTATGGGCCAGAGGCCAGCTATCAGCAGTTTGCTGCATGAGCTGCACACTGTGTGTTGTCTGATCAAAATGCCGCTCACTAAAGACAATTAAGTGGGCACTGCAACTCGCATCTCAGAATCAAAGCACATCCTTCCTGGCAATGAAAAGAGCCTGGAATGGTGATCCAAATATTCTCCCATCGGCTTATAAGAAAACCCAACACACACACAACCCTAGCCCCAAACCGCAGAGGGAAAGAACAGCACATAAGCTCACAGTTTTTGCATTTTTAAACCTGTCTCACTACTGCGAGGACAGCCCTCCTCCCTCCATCCCCCTTCTGTACTGGTAATAGTAATAGCTTACAACTTGTATGAGATTCAGACTTAAAAGTTCATTTTCATTCTAGACTTGTAGCCAGCTGGAAAGTTTTAAAGATGTTGTAAGACTCAGTACAATAAAACAACTGTCCTTGGTCTCCCAGATAACAAGCAAGGCTTTTTTTAGTGTTTAAAATAATCAATATGCATTCCATGCATATTTAAAGACATCTTTGTATTGTTTCTTTGTAAAGACAACTTTGGGTCTCACAAAAGAGGCTGTTCATGGTCTTCGGTAATGCAGAGTATATTAATTGGGCAATACCTCACAGTTATTTTGGAATGCTAATTCGGACAGGCCATGGCTCTCACTGCACTGACTGGTCACTTGCTGCCTCTCTAGAGGGGTGGCAGTGAATTAGGAACACAACAGCATGTTTGTGAGGTGAATTTCAACTATGCTCGGGTATCACAGCACGGTTTAGCAGCGCCCCTGAACCGCAACAACCTAGTTTATGCGCCAGATGTCACTGATAGGTTGAGATCAGTTTTTAACTTGGGATGGAGGAAGAGAGTTCAAAAATTAACTAGCGACTTCCTGCCAGCATCCATCACCAAGCCCTGACAGGAATGAAGCAGCTATTATTCACTGCTTATGCAGCTCATATCAAAGTTAGCCCTCGAACTCATGATATTAAAGAGTCCATGCTACATAATAATTTGGGACACCACCTGCCTGCAGAAAATGTAAGCAGGATGTTTAAGCAAATAGAGCAACCCATGAATCAGAAACTTCCACAGCTTGGTTTGAACAGAGCAGCTCAAAGCAGCCAAGGATTTGCATGAATGCCACTGCACCCTCCCCTCCCACCCCCCCAAGGCTGTGCTCTCAGCAGTGCCTGAGGGAGGCTGAGGAGGGAAAGTTGAGCATGAGCTCAGGCATCACCCTGCAGTACAACTGAAGGAAGCCGAGTGGAGCGGTACCCCTCTGAAGTTGGAGGTTTCTCAAGGAGCCCAAAGCTCCATGATTACATGAGGCAGCCTCAGGCTTCTTATGTGTGCTCATTGGCACTAGTTTCTCAGGACCATAAACCCCCACTGAAGCAGTCTACCTCCTTCATTATTCTTTGCACTGAAGATGCTGACTCAGCTGGGCCCCGGGGAGCTTTGGGCTGAGGATAGCCTTGTGGGAAGAAGCTTCCAAGTCCACTCTTTAGCAAAGCCTGGTCCATAATTCCCTTCCTTTCAGTATCTTCCAGACCAGGAACAGTGTTAATCAAATACCTTTGCTGTCCTCAACAATTTAAGTACCTCAATTTGCTCAGCTTATTTTGTCCCAGTACAGGCACCAGCTACATATGGCTCGCAACATTACCTCCCCTCATATATTCACCCTTACGTTTCCTCTTCTCTTTCTCAAAATGAAACTTTGTTAAATCACCACAAATAAATTCAGAGAACCAGAAAGACACTTCTTTGCTTTAAATGTTTGCCATTGACAACAGGCAAGTATTTTTCATGACTTATGTATTTGAGTAACCACATCAGTCTACAAAAGTCCACTTTCAGTTTTTCATTATTTATGTGCTTTTGGCAGAAACAGATGCACAGAAATTCAGAAGCAGCTCCCAACCAATGGAAGCTAACACCACATTGGGCAGCAAGCTCCCGGCTTGCATGGCACTCTCCTGGTAGGTGAATGCCACCTCCACAGCTCAGCCAAGGGCTTCCAGCACTGGCACCTCTGCTCTGCTGACACATCTTTTTGCACCACTCAGCATTGTCACTGCTGACCCCAGCCCTTATTTCCTGCCACTCCCTCCCTGCTGCAATGACATTCCCAGCAAAAGATGTAAATAACAGCCTGGGGTACAAAAAGAGTGACTAATTCTTTACATTTCCACTCATACAGTGATCTCCTAACAGGCAATGGCACTGACAAGCCCTTCCTGCAACACTCTGTTTAGTAGACATTTTTCTGTGGAAAGGTGTTCCTAATCATGTCTTAGAGCAATTAGAAACCCAAATTATTTTTCCCTTTCTCCTCCCAGTGACTGGATGGCTATGCCCTTGAAAGCCAGGGAAGGTGGAAACAGGAAGGGATGAAGGACCCCAGCACAAGTCCCAAGAGGACACAACTTCAGCTAAAACTGCTGGGATTCAGGAGGATTGCCCTGCAAATGAGGACTTGGGCAGAAATGAGTGGGTCAGAAAAAGGTGGAACTAAAGCGATAAGCTAGACAGACTGACTTTTAAATGGGATAGAGCATCACAGTGGTCAAGACAAGTGGCAACTTCAGATGTCAATACGCTGTCCCCGTAAGTGCTCAGCGGTTTTCAGACAGGGTTAAATGAACAGGTAATAGGGGACAAAGCACCTCCACCCCCCTCACATGATAAGAGCAAGGTCCTAATATCAGGTAAACAGGGTAACTGTAAACTTGTCATATTTTATTGCTGTATTTTATTGCCTTGGTGTTGCAGAATAACACATTGACTCCCACGAGCACTACAATAGTCTTTATGACTTAAGAAACTGTAAAATGTTAATACTAAAATCAGTAGGATCTCTCAGCTAAAAAACACACTTCCAGTTTATTAAAAACTAAAACCCTGTGATTTTCTAGCACTCACATAATTCAAAGGAATAATCCTTCCCCAGCACTTCACTAAGCTAGTAAACAAAAACGAGTGTTGTAGGTTGAAGTTACTCTTTGATCTGGTAAATAAACCCACAGTGAATTCAGGTTCAATTACCATATTTAAATTTATGACATCTACAGTGCTGTAACAAGTTGGTGACAAATGCCAGTTTCATATAGAAAACATGTATTAACATGCACAAGCTACAAAAAAGAAAAATCAATTGGCTCTATACAGATGTATTAAAACGTACTTTGGCAGTTTTATACAATCTTTTATACATACTTGTCAATGCATTTGATTGCAGTTCTAGTTAGTACAAGCAACCTACTATTACAAAGACATTCCTAGTTTGGTATACTAAAAAGTAAAATTTGCTTTTCTGATATTTGTGTGTGTGTACGCACATGCATATTCACAAATGCAGTCGTTGTTACTGCCGAAATTTCATTTGCATGCAAAATACCTCTGGTGCAAATTACCAATAACATAAGGGAGCCCATGAAATGTTAAAGACTTCAAAGGATGAGAGAAAAAGTATTTGCATTTTGGGCCTGATCCAAAGCACATTAAAGTCAAGGGGAGTCTTTCCATTGGCCGCAACAGATGTTCTGACTTGAGGAAGTTTTGATGCAAGCTATTGACATAAGAGTAGGCCAGCAAGACCACAAAATCCACTTTTTGAAGAAACAAAAAGTTAACTCTGCTGAATGCTGATTTACTGCTTTTTGTCATGGCAGCTGTCTCTCAGCTTCTCCTAGGACAGTCTCTGCTGCCTCTCTCACTGGCTGTAACTCATGTTTCTGTTCAATACCGCACGCTCATTACAGTTTTTACACCTACACATTCTTCTCGTTGATGGCTTTTAAGTTATTTCTCACTCTGCAGATACCTAACTTTGTAATACTGTTATTTAATTTGAAAGTGACTTATGAGACAAGAACCTATACAGAACACCACAAAATCTTCCAAAAACATGTTCTGATAGATCGCTACCTATAAAGCATACAGATATCAACTGCTTTCAGTCTTTGAAAGACTGCTAGTGGTTCTCATAACAGAAGTAAACTGCTAGCTGCTCTCATCTATTTGAGAATACTCAGCTTAATATTGCTTCAGCAATCTCTGTCCTTTTCCATCAATATTTTAGTGCAATTTTTCATCTGGTTTAAACAAAGTAATACCTTGTTCACCCAGACAAAAAAAAACTGTTCACATAAAGGATAGGAAGCACAATGTGGTAAAAGCAAACAAGTGATTGGACTTGCAACAGTGCAGGTACCAAGGAGAGGAAAAACAAGTTTATTTAAATAAGCTTGAATAATTTATTCCTTTTCAAAGGAACATTTTTCCTGGCATGACCCAAAAAGAAATGAGCTAGTAAAAGGAGCATTTTTCTAGCACAGGCATTAACAAATGCCATACCTATTCTATATATGTCACCAGTAAGCAAAAATCAAACCTGCTGCAATGGGGGGAAAACATACTAAGACACAGCGTACATTTTTCTTCCTCTCTATACTTCAAAGTCATAAGCACTCCTCATATTTCACGGTAAAAGGTTTTATTTCTTGGTTCCCGCAGCTCAGGTAATGATATCGTAACTCAAAGGAGGTACAAGGCTCGCTATAGCTCTGACCTCGTAAACAATTTTAATATCCCTTCTCCGCATCCCAGGAGATACAGGACTGCACCTGAGCAGCCAATATCTCCTCAGTAGGTACTTGTTTATTCAACTTGTAAGTGAGCACATGCATTGCACATTAAAACCAACCTGGATGCAAGAGAAGGTTTCTGACTGCATGAGGGAGGCCATCTTTCAACGAGCCGAGGTAAATTTGCCAAATATCCAAGTTGTGTGGGAGGGAATGTGAAATTGAGTCAAAACACAGCACAGACTCACAAAGCAAAGCACACAGCACTGCATCTGTTACACACATCTATGCTGGGCTTCTTGAAGTGTTAGAGACAGCGTGTTGTTTTGGAGTGATGAACGCAGTGATGATACTGCTGCAAACAGGGGCAGAGAAAGGACTCAGACAGCAGCAGCAACACTTCTGCTCATCTTTCCAGGCAGAGCAACTTGGGGCCGCTCCACAGCATCCCTGCCATACCATATCGTGACCACAGGCTCAGAAATGGAGGGGACACTAAGGTCAGTAAAATGATGCTACCAACCTCATATGCAGAACCACAATCATTTGGAAAAGCCAGGGCCTGTTCTGTAGCACTCTGGTTCTGCATTAGGCTGGAACAAACTGGTAGCGGGGTATCCGAGACACAGAAAGGGTTCTGGCTAGCTGAAACTAGCTGGTTATTTAACTAGAATACTGAAATGCAGGGCAAGACCTCTGTAGCTGAGAAAGTTTCTTTTGGGAGAACACAATCAAGTGTCTATTTCTAGGTCAGACCTTGAGAGCTACCTTTCAGCTATAAGATGGTGATCCCACAGCAACTGTGCAAGACCATTTACCACAGGAGATAAGGCTGAAGGCAATCCCAATTAGTCTATTCCCCTGTCCCACAGGAGGATAACCTGTACTCCCACAAGAGGATATGATGGTACTAGGTGTCTAACTTACTGTGAAAATCCTCCAATGCAGAGATCCCCCCACATCCCTGGGCAATCTGCACTGGCAGTACAGTTCTTTGTGATTATGGTTCATTTTCCCACACGCTCCTTGTGTCCAGCCTAACCTTCTCTCTTCCCAATTTAAAACAATTATTTGCTGCCTTGCATCCAGCTCCATCTTCACAGCCAACTTCTGCACACCCCTGGTTAAAGAGGAAAGGCAAGAGATTTTTCAAGCTGTCTTCATCTCTAAGCAAATCCAAACTTTGAATTCCTTAAAGTGAGCTGGACAGTAAGTGCTAACATAGGCAGAAGGGATGCCTTAGTCTCTTAAGCCTGCATGAGGGCTACAAATCCATCAGTCAAGGTCTGGACTAGTTAGAAAGACACCACATAGCATTTCAATTATTTCCTTCTGGAATAAGGCCAAAAATACACTAGTTGATGTGAACAGACAAAACAGAATCCACTGCACTGAAAAACCTCTACAAGAAACAAATGGCAAAGTGCTCTCAGAGAAAATTTATCTCCCCTTATCATGTGTACTTATTTGCTATTGAAGGTCTGCTTGCAAGATTCATGGTGCTGAGCTCAGGGCAATAAACAATTTATTCTGAGAAATCAAATACAGACAATAAGGATATAGGAATTACGAGCTAATATACGAAGAAGAAGAAGGTCAGATCAGCACTGGGCCATCCTGGTAGTATCGCTATAGAACATCTGCAATGCTTAATAAAATTAATTTTATATCAGGATTCTGTTTCTTCAGGTTTTCACTAAAAAAAAAAAAAAAGACAAAAAAACTAAACCAACAACAGAAAGGTATGTGGAAGAGGACAGGGCTTATTCTCCAACAAAAGTTGCGAGGTCTGATTTTCTATTTGTTTGGCCCAACTCATCCATAGCCTCATAACCATGGCCGACTCTGTACAGAGAAGTTGTCAGTCAGGGCAGTGACACCAACCAGGTCCAAGTGTCGAGACTGTGGAAGAAGCTCTTCAGAAACATAAAGAGCCTTTTTCTGGTATCTGCCAACACTGTGGCAAGGAAAAGGAGGAGCCTTCATCTTTTTTTGATGAAATAATGCTAAATAAGTTGCCACAGTACTACATTTCTGTATTTGTTTCCAATTTTTTTTATAATGGGCAAACTCTGCTCCCCACTGTACTTCAACACCCCCTACTAACTCTGTTCACGCAACACAGGTATAGTTGACCTAACTGAATTTTAAGACCAAATAAGGTTCTTGCACTCAGACAGGCAATTTTTTTTCTTTGTCCTACTCACAAATCCCTGTGACACAACACTTCTAACATACTGCAAATTTCTGAAGGGTTACTTCTTCAAAACAACTATCTTCCTTGTTATTTAGCTGGGCTGAAGGGCAGTTCACCATCATTTATGACAGAGGTGCAGAGACAAATGAATAGCAATTACTCAGCATTTGTTAAAACAACGGCCTCACCTTTAATAATTGCACAGTCACATTTCTTTGCACAGGGTCAAGCAGAACCCCGGAAGGGAGACTTGCTGATTGACACAAATATGTTTGTATTTCAAAGGGCAAACTACAAAGTCAAATAAAAGGCAGTGTTTGCACAAGAGTTAACTTAGCCATTTGGCATTCTCAAAGAGCTCAACAATCCCATGGAAAAATGTCTCTCCTTTGCTCTGCTACAGTACATCTTTAACCCAAACCTTAATACAGGTGTACAGAGAGGTCATACTACCATGGCCCCTGCAAAGGGCTAGCTAAATGCACAACCACAAGAAGGAAGAGTTTTAGTGACCGGTGACCTTTAAAGCAGCAGTGCAACATGGTGGGCAAAGCTCCTTCCTCCCAGTATCTTCACAGTGAGCTGGGTGGCTGATGAAACCTAACTGCAAGTTAGAACTAGAGGGATCCTCTGCATGGACAGATAAACCAATGTACACCCAAGGAGGAAAGAGAGAAGACCTCCTCCATCACACTTTGACACCCCAGTTCCAGTTTGCTGTAAATTAAAAGGACCAGCTCTGCACAGTCACTGTTCCAGTGCAACCTAACAGGAAGGAGATGTGACAATAAGGCCACATACTGCTCTTGGGACTGCACCATTCCTGTGAAGACTTGGGCAGTTCTCTGCAGTGCTGCATCAGACACATGGTGCATCTCCTTCAGCCTCCACCAGAGCCAGTGTTGCTCCTTCACAATGGACAAGGTCCCCTGCCTCTCTGTGGACCCCTCTTTGGCAATCTGTGGCCATGCTTCTTTCTACTACCACTCCATGCTCTATAGCAAGTGACTGTAGGTCAATTTTATTCTCCTTTCTCTCACAAATTAAAGTTCTCTGTCTATCCTAAAGCTATAAATGGGTGCTTTCACAGTGCCCACAACCCTTTGAGCTCACTTTCCCAAGCTATTGGGTGTGTTGAATTCAAGGTTACCAAGTACATTAATTTGGGGTACATTAAAACTGGGTACTGAGCACATTTCTTCAAAGAACCACAAAGAACTTGAAGGTGAATCAACTAAATGGATAAAGGATCTGCACATGGGTAGATGCAGCCAAAAAGGATGGAAATAGTTTTGTGGGTGATTAGCAACGCACCTCAAGTTATACACCCTGACTTCACCTCTCTATATGGGGATGAAAGTTGAAAGGAATCAACTAAAAAGGCCTTTGAACCTCAAAGCATTTCAAAACTGTACATTATCAGCTGTGTCTATATGCACTCATGTGCACCCAGCACCCACTGAACTGGTGTGTCCTGCCTGAAGTATTGGATCCAGTATTTTAATCTTCTGTGGATTTTCAGAGGTAGTCCAAATTTGGGTCAGCCTGACAGAACTGTGTCGGGGATTAGCACAGGAGAACAGTTTCTAATGTGCTATTGGAATGACTTCAGCAACAAACTGCAAAAAAAGTTCTTTCACATTAAGTGTAACTATTGCTACTCTGAGATTAAATATTACCTGGAAATTACTCTCATTAACTGCAGAATCCTTGATTAATGAGCAGGTGGAATGTGTACAGGGACCTGGTCCTGATTTCAGCTGTCGTATTAGCTCTACCCTGGACACTTGCGATCACCACAAAAATAAATGAGGAAATCCAAGAACTAATTATGAGTGCACAAAATGTGTCAACCTAATAACTGTGTTATGGTACTTCAGAGATTAAGAGGAGGTTGGCAGATGCACAACACGCAAACATCGAAGCCGCTAAAAAGAAACAGCAACGGAATTCAGCTATCTTCTAGCATCTCTGGTGTGAAGACCACAGGAAGCCTGTCCAGAAACAGTCCTTACTTCAGAATGACTCCAGTGCAATTTTGACAACTGCAACCTTTTGTTCATTGTTTTAACAGTGACGGGCACAGGAGTAACCTTCAGTGCTCATCCCCCTCCCAGGGCACAGACCTTGAGCACTGCCCAAAGGCCCCAAGGAACCCCTTGTCAGTGCACAGGAGTTCAGCACTCAGCAAGCCCAGGCCACAGAGAGCATCACACCTGGAGGTGCCACCACAGGCTTGAAGGTACATAGGCTTGGGCTGCAGACCATGCACTCGGGAAACCAGAACCACCTATTTTGGTTTGTCAGCAAACACAGTTGTATCTAGCATCTCCTGCTATGCTTACCCAGCAGCCACTGCCCCCAAGCATTTCTATGAAACAGTAGGGACTACCCACACACGCTCTTTTTAATTTGTGTTTACTTGTCTCTTGAAAAAGCCCAAAGAAGCCTATTATACACACCAGCTAAGCACAAAACTGAATACTCCAGCATCTGAAGAGGAGTTCAGGCAACTTGTGCCCTACAATTGATCTCCTATTTCTCCCTACGCTTTCCTTCTAATCCTCTACGTAATTACATGAGTTGCCTGATCTTCCCCAAGCTATCAATTCCCCAAATCCATTTTCAAGTTGCCATCCTTGAAAGGGTCTGGGCACTGGATCAAGCCTTCACAGCTTGATGCAAGCCATGCTGCTATTGATGCCTCCCGTGAAACGTGCTGGGTGCAGCTGGCCAGACCCTGAGCAAGGGTTGCCTTGGCCCAGCCCAGGAGGAGGACAGGCAAAGAGAAGGTATTGATCTGGTCCTTTTAACATGCTAATTTGCCCAGTGGCTGCTTCAGTCATTGCCAAGCTGGACACTTCAAAAGGAAACTGTTTTCAAAGCAGCAGTGTGTTTTTCAACTGCAGAAAACACTTAAAACTGAAAACAAATGAATTCAAGTTCACAGAAGCACTGGTCGGTATCCTTCAGCTCCCCAGACAGAGATGTTTGATGTATGGAAAGACAGACTTGTTAATTAATGCTATTAAAATGTGGCCTGGCAGAATGCCCCTGGGATTTAAAATAAGAAAATCCACTCCCTTTAAGTACACACTTTAATATAAAGATAGTCTGCATTAGTATCAAAAAAATTCAGCCATAATCTCTTGAAGTGTTCCCCTGACTTCCCTCACCACCACTTCTCAGAAGTAAAATGTAGTTAAAACTAAATTTCTGTAATTTAATTTCTATAAAGCAGCATCAACACTGGAGAACATTTTGGCCTTTCTTAGCACTGATAATGGGGAAAATAAAGGCGATTGTTCAATCTCTTCAGACCACTGAAAATGCACAGCAAAGGCCAGACAAAGCCTTTGGTGTGACAGAGAAATTACTAACATCTTTTGGAAAGCAGCAGCGTTATTGACTTAATGCCTTTGCTACCAATACAGGGTCTGCAATCACGGGCTAAATACAATGTGAGGAATGGATACAATGACAGGATTTAACTAATGGCTGGTGGAAGTACTAACATATATTACATACAGAAGATTTCCAGACAACACAAATCAACTGAGTGTTTAGCATCCCTGTTTGAGGCTCACATCATGCTTCTAGAGACAGGCTGTGAAAAGCGGGAGCGCTCTCCAAGCTAAAGGAGATAATGAGGTGTAGCTCTGACCCACAGCATATCACCCTGTTTTCAAAGATTAAAGAGCTGAAAACTTGAATTTCCCTTCAAGTACGCAACTCTTCCCAAGGCTAAAGTCAGCCTTGGTTAGCAACAGCAGCCAACCCCAAATGAAGGAAGAGCCTCAGCCACCAAGCCCAGCCTGCTTCTCTGGACCCCAGCCACGACCCCTCAGTCCAAGCCCCACCTGCACCTGCAGCATCAGCCACCCCCCTCCATGCTCACCTACCCCCATATCAGGAGGGAATTTGGGATGCTGCTGACCTCTAACCCTGGGCCACAGGGGACAAAAAGCCCATCAGAAGCTGTGGGAGAGTGTAGGCAAAGGAGGAGGGGAGCTAATTATCAACCTGACATTGGCTCTGGAGCAGGCAGCATCACCGGAGCAAACTTAGTCACAGGAACAAGGCATGAAGAGATAACACCAGAAAATATGAGCAAAATGGAACTTGTTTCCTTGCCACTAAATTGTTAGCTTTATGGGACTTCATGCTGAACGATATGAAAAAAAAATCCAATTTGCTTTGAAGCGCATTAGTCTAACATCCTAATTATTGTTTACATTGCCATTTGCCTTCTATTAAGAATTGAATAATTACTCAGTGCTCCATAGTTTAAAAATACAAGCAAACAGGATTATCTGGGTAATTAAGACTCTCTGCTGCAGCTTTGTACTGTGGCTGTACAAAGTATTCCCATATAACAAGCAGAAGCAATAGCTATCGATTGCCTTAGTTCAAATGATGCTTTAAGGAGTTCCAGCATGCAAGATAGGTAACTCATTAAAGAAGGGTGACCAATACCTTCTGACAAGCATGGAGGGGGCAGAAGCTATTCTCAGAGCTAGGACACTAGCATGAGTCTTTGGTGTTTTACCAGTCACATACAATAATAGAATCAAACACAGAATAGTTACCATTGGAAAGGACCTTAAGTTCATCAAGTTCCAACCCCCCTGCCACGGGCAGGGACATGACACACTAAACCATGTCACTCACAACTCCATCCAGCCTGGCCTTGAATACTGCCAGGGATGGAGCATTTGCAACTTCCTTGTGTGTGCCTCTGGGAAAGTCACCTGGTCTTCCTCCCTTGGTCCTCCAGCCACTTCTGCACAGAAGAACATCCCTCTTCCTGTTCAAGAGTCCCACCTTGGGCCAGCCTGCCAAAGCCACAGCCCTTCTGCAGCCTGTATGGTGCTGCACCAGGCTGCCAGTAAACAGGGGACCTGTTTTTGAGCACTCCTCTTTCAGTGTGCTTGTATAGATGAACTTGGTTTTACAGATTCCTTCAGCGAGATTTAAACTCACCCATCTAAGAAAATGTAGACCAGCAAACCGAGTTTTCTCTAGACATCCATAACTAAATGTGCCAAAGCAAATACCAATTGTCCAGGATAGCTTTTTCCCTTCTTTCCGCCCTCCCCAAACCTTAATAGCCCATCCATATTGTACTTTAAACAGCAGGACCACCCCTTCTGGGTGACTATTAGGACAAAAGCAAAGTTCTTGCACGTCCCTTTGTTGGTTTAGAGAGCTGTTCCTCCATCTAATTACGCCACCAGGTTTCACACTGCGAAGTTTACTACCCCTGTGAAATTACCTTCAAGTTAAACACTAATTGGACATCCAACAAAAACAAACCTCTCTCACAACCTTGTTTTTCCTTCTGGTTTCTCATAGGATGTAGCCCCAACACGATCAGGGTCCCAATGTCATACCACAGATTTACAGAGACACAAAATGAAAAACAGAACTTAAAAGAAATATAGTACATTCATGCAGCATGTGTTCTAACTTATATCAATAAAGCTTTCAACAAATCCATTCTGAACAAGCCTGTGTTTTGGGAGCATTTAATGAGACTCAGCTTTATTCCAAGCCAAAGGCAATTTTACGTAAAGTTGAAATAAAGAAAAGTTAAAAAGAAAAGAAAGCCACTAAAACCAAAAATAAAATAAAATATGGGTTCTTGTGTAATGGTGATGCTTAAGAAAACAGAACTTTTCTCACAGATTATTTTCTTTCAATAAATAAAGACAGCAGTTCATTTGTGCATGTTTACTCAAGTGCTACCAGCCTCTTTCCCCCTCTGCACCAAAGTAAAACCATGGACCAAGTCCACTTCTGTGGCCAGACCAGCAACATGCAGGACACATCAGCAGGGCTGAGCAGGTCCTTGACTCAACACACAGAAAATGTTGTAAAATGTCATGTTTTTTCATGCACATGTGTGCGTGCAACACTCACAGCACAGGGGGGGCCCAGCTCCTGAAACAGGTCATCCCACCAGTGGAGGATGTAACTACAGAAGGGCTTCATGGTCACTGGTAAACATCTGGAGACGACACCCAAGGGCCTGCAGCCCCACCAGGCACAAGAAATGGCACTCCCTGCACCTCCAGCCATCACTTCACAACAGCGGCCAGGGTTTCAGAGCACAGCTCTTTCACACACACCAGCTTGAAGTGAGCAAGCAGAGTGCAGAGACAGGGAGAAGAGTGACAATCATAGTCAAGAGCAGACCTTGAGGCATGAGAAGCCCACTGTGCAGATATTACTCTATCTCTTAAACAAAGAGATCAAAAATATCAAAACAGAACCCGTTTGCATAAAATCCAAATCTCTGAGCTCTACATAAACAGAAGGAGATTTTGGCTGGCGTTTCCAAAGGAAGCTCTTATCTCCTTTGTGAAATGGGGAAATGGGTGTGCTACTTTGCATGCTGGTTTATACAAAAGATGTAAATGAGGAATATGCTGCATGCAAAAGGCAAAGCAGCCGACAGCTGCCAATCCCCATTCACAGGGAGAAAGTGCTTCCTTAGTCTCCAGCAGGAAGAAGAGAAGGGAACCAACATGTCTGCTTCCCAGGGAGGTGAAGCAGGCTCTGAATATTCATAAAATGGCCATTTAGTCATGGGAGTGTTAATTGTGTCTGATTCACAAAACTGTGTGACCTCACCTGCTCCTGGCAACATATTAAAAGGATGCAGCATAATAGAATGAAACCAGATAAGATATTTATCTCACAAGTTTGGGGGGCTTTTTGACGCAGTCTCAAGAGACTCAAGTGTACTGCTGAGCATTTCTTTAATGACTTCTCACAAGTGCAATAAAGACCAAGCTCAGTGGAGTATATTATTAGACAGATAATAACCCTCATCCAGCCAGGATGTAAATACTGAAGTCATCACACGCAAGATGAGCTGTCTGGAAAGTTTTGGTTGGCCCCCTTAAAACAAAACAAAGCAGCCAAACAAACCACACACAAAAAACAGAAGGTGGTCTATATGCCCCACAAAAGTCCACCCAGACATGCCTTGAAATTCATACCACCATAGCAGCTCATCTGGCTTTGATTCCAAGGACTATGCTTTTTAGTAGTAACATGCAGAATAAGGACCAGATATTGCTCCCCTGTGCACCAGCAGAAATTCTGTCAGGCATTCAGAAGGAAGCAATCACAGCCTTTCTCCAAGGGATACATGAAGGGACAACTGCTCAACAGCTGTAGCTTGACTTCCGAGGGGCCCAGGGAGGAGAAAAGCAATACAAAGCCTGCAATAACATTTAAATGGAGGTTTTGAAACGCACCAGGTGGTACAAAAATCAGAGGGAGCAACCCTCGGAAGATCTATTGAGCTACATGAGAACATAACATAACCAAATCACTCCTTTAGCAAAGAAGAGAACCAACTAAATTTGGTTCAGACAGACTGTGTTTCAGTATCGCTCCCATGCTCTTCCTGGTAGCTTCCGTCTTCTCAGCTCCTTTTAAAACGTAACATGTTGAGTCTGTGCATTTTTTTTTCCCCTGCCAAAAATAATCAACCTGAAAAAAATCCTTCTGAAGTCTCAATTCTGTGCTGTCTCAGTCACCCTTCTGATTACCCTTTTGTGCAGCCAGACTGTTCATCAGTGTTACGCTGATGAAAAAGTCATCTCCGACTAAAACGGGAAAGTACATACAAATTACTTCATTTCCCCGCCCTTACGAAACCCACCAGCCAAAATTCTTATCACAGAGAGAAAAAAAACCCCAAAACTATATAATTACACTGCAGCCTTCTGATGTACACTAAACTGCTGCTCTCAGTGATCACAGCCACTCCTCAAAGCCTCTGAGATAAAAAGAATCTTATCATTCAAATTATTACTTCTTAGGGATGCTCTTATCAAAGTTTGAAGAAAAATTCTAAAAACAGCAGTGCTATGAAACCAGGACTGAGCCATATTTTAAATGACACTGGATTTTCTGCCAATTGGCCAATTCACAACTCAAAAAAGCAAGTGTAGATGAAGACAAAGCTGTTGGCTCTCATAACCTTTACAATATCGCAGTAAAAATCTCAACTGTCTCACATATTTATACTAAATGGCAGCTCTAAAATTGAGATTTGTAATTTCACAGCATCAAAATCGTCACAGATGGCTACAGTCTATTGCTTCTTTAATCTGTCTTCCTTCCTGCTTGTTTTCCCCCCTCCTCCTCTGAGTTAAAAAGATACGTGTTGTATCATAAGGAAATCATAGCTAAATCCAAACCACATTATGTCAATACGTAACAAAACAATTTACATAACAATGATACATAAAAGAGAAGTTTAAAATTACTTGTATGTCTCAACTTTGCCCTAAAGCACCAATTACCTTAGCCTTGAGATGTGCCACTAGTTGGGGATGGAAAATATTCCACATTTATACTCTCCTAAAATGATAGCCATTGACACAGGAAATTTGGGAAAGAATAAATAGCAATAAAAAAAAAAAGCAATAGCAAGTTGTCAGATTTTTAACATCAAGTACACAGCTACTAATTCAGCTATGAGGAAAGAGTCAGTGCTCACCTAATAACTCTACGGATTGGGACTAATTTTTCATAACCTCTCCTGTGACACACCTGCGGAGCTTCCCAAATAAATACAGATTAAATACTTGGCTCGTTTCCCTTCCTGCCCTGAGTTTTTGCATACACACACACATGCACACTTGCTCAGTAGGACAATCATTATCAATAAAGTCATCTGGAAAAAATAGCAGTCAGAGGAAGGAGATTTTTGTCATCATATTCCAACACCTCCATACCACCAACTTGATTTTTTACAAACCCTGTTCAAGGTCAGAGCGTCATTAGCTCCCACTGCAGGAACCACTTTAGATATGAAGTGGCTTCCCATTATGCTTCCCACACGCATCAGAAATTAAGCAAAAGTCACTCAAGGAAAATGTATTATTTAAGAATCAGAAGGTTGAGCGAACTTGAAGCAGCTTTCTGGGTAACGCAAGTGCCAGTTGGTCTATCCCAGTGCTGTGCAGCAAGGGCAAGCCCCAGGAGAGGGCAGGAGTCTGACATCTCCCATGGATATCCCAACAACGGCAAAGCCCCAATCCACTGGCCTGAAGATTTCCTGCCCACTGAGCTTTTGTCAAACATTTAAGATCTTAATCAATCCAAACTCTGACCCTAGGATCACAGGGGAAGATGGATGAGGAAACGGACAACCTCTGACCTTCCCTTGTATTTGTCCTGCCACAGTCAACCTACTGAAAAACAATTGAGGTGGAACCTGCTCACCAGCTCCAGTCCCAGCCTGCCACCCTCTTGCAGCCTTTTCCAAACTCAAAGTCTCTCCCCCCATCCCCAATCCTCTGTACCAAAACCACAGGAATCCTCCTCACTTCATCCTCCTCCTCCTCCCTTCCAGAAACCTGCCAGAGCAGAACATTTGCTGAACTATGAAGTTGAGTGGGGAAAGAAAAGGGGAAGGCTCATTCAGCAGTGTCAAAGGCCAAACTGCTTTAGTGGCCCTGCTGGAAGCCAGAGAGCAAGCTGCATAGTTCTGGTAAACTTCATGAATTCATGAAGAGGAGCTTCCCTCAAATCTGTTCTGGCTGGAGAATGGCAAATGTGAGAAAAGGAAACCACAAATAAGCACTGATGAAATGTGTTTAGTGCTTTCAAATTACACACTGGCTCAAATCCTCTCAAAATGACTAGTATAAGCCAACGTCACTCTGGAAAGCCCAAGCAACAGAACATTTCTATCTCCTTTGTAAATATCGCATCACCTGATCTTCATTTTACTTAGAAAACATGAGAATTAGGTTTCCTAGGCCCAAACCTCCCTGCAGCTGAGAGCTGGTAGGTGAGCTGACATGCACCCCCAAGGGCTAGTTCAACACCACAAAAATTAGTTAATAAAAAGTATCCCACTATAACCACTGCCCACCTGCAAAAAACTCAGGAGATCTGCCCTTGTTAGGCAACTAGCTCATCATGTCTGGGCCACTGACAGCAAAGAATTATAGATCCGTGTCAATCAGAGTGACCCAGTACTGACCTGGTAGGCTTCTCGGAGAAGGCGGAATAATCTCCATACAACAAACCAAGATGCTCCCCGCAACTCCTCCACTTCCCTCCATTCAGGCTGTAAAGTTAACTTCCAGGCAAACTTTCTTGACATCAAGAATGTAAGAGCATCTCCCCAGTCACTAACAGCTCCCCCCAGCACCACCCAGTCAGTACCACAGCCACAGGTTCACAAGTTTAACAACACACAGGCTTTTAAGTGTCCATCTCATGGGATTCAAAAACACACCCCAGAGTAATTTAGGCCAGACAGTATGCCCTGCCAACATGCTCATCTTGGAGTAATCTCTATAGCCCATGGTAATTCTGTTGCCAGTATGGCACACTTCGTGTTTTCCATATAGCAAAAAAGAAATACAGATTAAGGCTGAACTTCATAGGTAGCACTTCTGTCCTGCCAACGCTTAATTTCAATGCATAATAATGAACTTCATACCAACTGTAAATTATCACTAAAAAGAAATGAAGTAGTACATTCAAAAGACATTGTCCTCTTAGGAGCCTAGCGCAAAAGCCAGCAGTTACTTGGCTCTGCTATCTTGCTTTTCATCTCAAGATGGACAGAAAATGACCTAGTAAAAAATACACCAAGATGATATGAAGCAAAATCTGGCTCCAAAGAATTTTCCAAAGACATGCTTCCAAATCCACTAAGGAGTTGAGGACCTTCAGCTCAGCACCCAGCAAAATTAAGCCCACTGACCTGTGCAAGAATCCATTTAAATTTGATCTAGGTTTATGCTTACATGAGCAAGAGTTTAGAAGCTGAAGCTAAAAGATATTTTATTTATAAACTTCCTCCTCTCCTTCCCTAGCCTTTTACAGCTTCTTTTTCCAGAAAGGGGAGGTGAAAAGAACATAGGTATTGAGGTTTCTTTCTTTTTAGGATAATCTGCCTTTTATACAGACTTTAATCCCTAATTCTGCAGCACACAGGATGGTGTGTGTGGGAGGGTGGGGTGGAGACTTTTAGCATTTCTAAGAGTATCCTAGCACCTCTATTATTAAGCTGACAATAGAGACTCTCTGAGAAATGAAAATATTTAACAAAGGCAGCAGTGTCAAATATCAAAGGGTATTTAGTGCTAAAAAATTTGCAACAAGTAAAACACCAAAGACTTCCCCTTCCCAAAGTGGGAAAGTAATCCAGCTAAAACTCCTGTTTCCCCTCCCTCCCCCCACTGGTTCTTACCCCACTGCATTATCCAAATGAGCGTTTGCCAGAATTCCCTGTGCTTAACGAAGTTCACTTCAGATAAAACTTGAGAGATTTGTCTTTCTTAAACAATGGTAGCTCGACTGCCCTGCTTTGCAGCCATTCACATTTTGGTGACTATTGTGAGCCAAATCAAATTTAGGCGCCTGCTAGAAAATGTGTTTCGCCTTCTGCCTGTTATGGCAGTATCATTTGTTTTGCATTATATAATTCCTAGCCCTGCCACCTGGAGCTATTGGGCTTCTTCATTAAACTCCTCTGTCCCACCACATCCCACAGGGGCTGCTAATTACTGGCTTTACTCCATTTACTCTCATCTCCAATTCAATTATGCATTCAACTAAGCCTTAATGAAGAGTACAATATGGCTCATCTTACCTTGGCATTCACCGTTACTTTCTTCATAGCCAGCATTGCACAGACAGTTGCCAATGGGCACCAGCCATTCGCCATCTGCCCCACAGTACATTTTTGGCACATCCTTCTCTTCCGAGTTATTGACACAGGAGCCACGAACCTCCACCAGAGAGGATGTATCAGCCCCAGTAATGGTGTCTGGAAACTGTGCCAGGTTTCGAACTGTCAACGGGCACTTCTTATAGAAGACACGAACAGACACCAAAGCGATGCAGGCACCAACGTCCTGAAAAGCCAAGTAAAACCCTTTCTTGCTGAGTGGTCCGACATCCCGTATCTCTGTATTCAGCTTCATGATCCTGTCACCAATGTCCACTTGGGTGAAGCTCTCATCAGCAGCAATGGTGTCGATCTTGGCAAACTGGCTCTCTCGAATGAAACGCTCCTTATCATTGTTTGATTCATAGTAATAAAGGTTGAATGTCTCTTTGCAAGTTCCCATGACACCTGGCAGGCTGTTGCAGTCTCTTAGCGTGAATTTGATTTCAATATATACCCTTTGAGCCCCCTCACGGGGAATCCAATCAGTTCGTAACCAATTATTCTGACTGGGCTCCATCACATTGCAGACTTGATAGGTACGGATCGGAGTGTTCTTCTCATCCATAATGCTCACTTCCTCCCACTGCAAAGAGGAAAAGAATAATACATCAGTATTAAAAGGAACAACAGAGCTTCACAGCAAACAGAAACTGTACTTCCACAACTAAGGCAGAAACCATGTTCTTTCCATTGCAGGAAAACAAACAAGCAAACAAACCCAGCAGATCAAGTCACTGCCAGTAGACATTAACTACTTGGACATTAAAAGAAGAATCTTTTCAGGAGAAACAAGCTCCAAATCAAGTAACACCTCGCGGAGCAAGCATGCGTTTTAAAGGCCCTTTGAACCAATCCAGGAATGTTCTACCGACCAACTACATTTATCTGCACTGCAGTTTTGCCCACAGGACCCTTGCCTAGGTAAGGACTATGCACGGCACTTTACAGAATCGACAGCAGATGAGGCAGGTAATTCATGAACCTTACGGGCAATGACCTCAAATCAAGTTCAGGCACCTTCATAAGTGTCAAATTAAAGGGCAATATAATTAGGAAACAACAATACAGGCACTCCAAAGAAGGTATCAGAAGAGATCTGACCCTAATTCAACAGTTCAGCATAATGAACTTATAAAATGAAAGCACACATAACCAACAGCTTTCAAAAAAAATTGTTTCAAGGCTTATCATAGACAGAAGAAAGTTTAACACAGAGGTCTCCTGGTAGAGAGAGAAGAGGAGGGGGCATTGGAGAGATATGTCTTCCCAGCATAGCACTTGAGTATCAGAAAAAATCCTTCTCAAAAAAAAATATATATAAATATATTAGATAATGATACACTGTCTGGGTTTGCAGGCAATGAAATGAACCATACAAAACTATGCTTGGAAAGCAGCAGTAACTTTAGAGAGACTCAGAAGTGCTTTTCACAACTACTGAAGCCATGGCTTTGATAAACAGAAGTCTTCTTAACGTTAAGGGGCTTCTTGTATAATATCCTGTATTCTTCTCACAAGGATTGCTCTTATGCAAGTGATTTTTACTTAAAAAGACTGCAGCTTAGCTGAATCCGTTTATAGAATGACAGTAGTTAGCACTATGAGTCACTAGGAGCAGAAAGAATAATATTTTATTTGCTGCCTAGAGATAACTGCAAATTAAAATGAAGGGGGGCAGAATCAATACCCAGCATGTCACTCCTTTCCACAGAAAAGGAAAAAATAAATCTTTAAATGTCATCTATCAGTGCAAGTGTAACAAGGTGTTAGTAAGACAACAGTGTTGTTTAATTTACATCTGCCACAAAGCTGGTTTACTGTTACAATATTGTCTTTATGATCCATCACTTTCCATTCTGCTTATCTTCAGACTGTCTACACCACCTATATTGTGTGTCGTACAAGAGAAAGGAAGAAGCAGAGGGAAATAATACTTGTTGATGGAATTTCCTTTAGTGTATTTACACAATGGAGGATGCTGCTAGAGGATTCAATAAAGAGACCGCTGAGGTCAATGGACAGACTGCAACTAAAATCATCAAGTTTCAGATCAGGTTCTCAACAAACTCCTGTCTTTTAACAAAAATATAAATATATAGGGCTAGGTTTTTTACTTCATGAACACACATATGTGTCCTACTGCCAGAGACAAAAGTAACTACAGCCCCGTGTTTCCAGCCACTACAAAACATTTGTAACTCTAAATATATAGACAAAGCTGTAACTTTCTGTTTTCAAGTTGAAATTAGCTTTTGTAATTCAAGTTTCCTCACAGTTAAATGATGGAAAATAAAACATTCTGGCAGAAAACCCTACTTTTTAACTGTGAAACGCAAGAGTAAATCATTACTTACATTTATAACGCAATTCATTAATTCCTCCAGGGCTACTACATATTTGGTTACTGCTAATCACCCCTAAATGACTACATTTATCTCCAGCCCTTCCTATCCACACAATCCTCTCACCTCAGAAACTGTGTGGTGTAGACCTAGAATAATGCCTTTTTTTATGGACAAAAAGGTACAAACAGTTGAAGAAAAATCAGCACCGAATCACAGAATCTTCCCAGGAACATAAAGGAGTTCATTTCTGCTGCTTGAAATAAATCTGCAGCATATGAAGTTCGAATAAATGCTTTCCAAGCACTGTATCTCAGAGACAGATCATGTACTCTTAAATTTTTCACTACTGGCTTAAAAATAGAACACACATATGTAGGTTTAGTGAAACCAGTCACGTCCACAATAAGAGCACACATTTCCTTCTCAAGCTCGCATGGCGCTTTCAGAGAAAAGACAGGGGAAAAGGGGGAATCCAACAGCCATTAATAATACACAACTGTCTTCTGATCATCAATACTACTACCAACTTCTTAAAACTTCTATTTTAGATCCCGTTTTAATACACAGTGTAGATATCACTTGGAGAGCTGTATGAAAGACCCCGTCTCATTATCTGACCTTTCCAGGGTACAGGATTAACAAGGAAGCCCGACTCTCACTGAGATAGAGCTGTACCTTCCCACACTGTCAAAGGATGAGGGCAATTGCCTGCAATCAGCAGTAAATGTGCACCGTGGGCGCTGCTAGAGGCCTGCCAATCACCTCCTCACTCTGAAAAACCGAGAAAAAAGCCTCGGTGACAGCACAGTGTGCTCCGGCAAAGCACAAGCCAGGACTGTAGTCAAGTTCACTCAGAACAACAATGAGGGAGCAAAACAATCCCCCATTCTCCCATGTTATGGTTATTCAGAGCTTATGCATAATGCATCACCAGCCGATGTAACGCTGGATTCCTTCCACTCACTTCTGTTTCCCTAGCTCTGCTCCTGCTAATTACAAGTGGGAACACACACAAAACAGTAAATTTGTAGGTTTCCTGAAGAATTCACTGCTTTGTTGTGAGCAGGTCCTGATCTTTCAACACTTTTATTTTTCAGTCAGTTTGACTTAGTTACTTCTCCTTAAGCATACAAAGATGTTTTACTCATTTAGTATTTAAAGGATTTGAAATGGGCTTCTTTATATTAATATTTAGTGTGCATTACTGGCATTTTTCTGAAATTGTTCACTTGAAGAAAAAGCCTGACTGCTTATTAAAAAGTAAAAAAAGAAAAAAAACAAAACAAAAAAAAACAAAAAAAAAAACCTAAAACAAGAGATCCCACAAAGTACAGTCTCCACCAGACCCCATCAACTCCAGTGTTCTCAGGAGCTTCCCCACAGGGGTCACAGGTACCCTACAGGATGAGGGTGCAGCAAGGTGCCCATCCACTAACACAAAACTCAAACAGTTAGATATACCAGGCCTGCAGCCCACTAGACAGAAGGGCTCTAAACCCCCAGGATGGATATGCGAATCTCAATGTCATCGCATCACTATCAGGCAGTGGACTGAAGCAGTCTTCTCTTACAATTATCTCTCTGAAAAAGTACATAAAATGAAGCTCCAAAGAACCACCATCAAGCACTGGGTGATTCAGTTTATCTGGTCAGAAACTGAAACATACAATGTTTACAGTCTAAAGCAGGACAACTGTCCCATCACACCAAAAGACCTCTCTTGTATATTGATCCCTACTCCTTCATCGAGAAATAGAACAGCAATTGCCCTGAACATCTCCCAGCCAAGACCGCCTATAGATATATAGTAATTACAGTGAAGAATGCCAGTTCAATCGCCAGCTCACATTTCTCGTTGATATTTCAGTTTTAAATAGGCAGCTAAGCCCATGCCTCAACCAGTCTCCTAATTCTGAAACCTCTTTTCTGCCCTTTTGGTTTCCACTTCTTCCATGACAGAACTATCCAAAGGGAGTATAGAGTTTCTCCAACAAAGAGTAATTCATTGGGTAAGCCAGGGAAGAAATCTGACCTTCTCACCACAATCAACAATAATCGAGCCATTAGGAGTCTCTGAAATTTACTAATCATCCCCTTTACCCTTTTGATCAGATAGTGGTTTGAAACTTACCCCTCCTTCCAGGGGACTTGCTATCCACCCCAGTTCTCCCTGAACTGATCTGGAATCCAGCAAGGTAACTGCAGAAAGGTACAAATAAAACAGATTAAATTTCAGCTGCCAAAAAGGCAGTATTGAAACAAACCGTTTACCTGAGCGTTTCCATATGTGTGGAGCACGATCGCATCCACCTTCAGCTTGAAATGAAACGTTATTTCCGACTGCGCCAGTACCTCGTACACTTTCAAACTCTCTCTTCTTTCGAGCTGAGGAATAGCACATCCATTCCTCCGCGGGGTAAAGCCGCTCACAGGGCGCGGGGTGAGCGGTGAATCCCCCCCACACACCCCCGACACCGAAGAGCGCTCCTGCCCGGCAGCCGAAGCGGACGGCGTGTCGGCCGGCTGGGACCGGGGCGCTCCCGCCCCGCCTGCAACCGGAGCGCCCGCACCTCAGCGGGGAAGAAAAGGTTACAACTTATTGGGACCGCGAGAGCTCCCGCAGCCCGGTCCGGGACACCGAGCACCGGGAGACCTCACGGGAGGCTCCCCGACGGGAGCGGCGCCCCCCGGCCCGCCCGCCCGTGCCGCGGGCTGTTCCCGAGGGACGGGCTGCAGCACAGCCCCAGGGAGCGGAGCGGGGCAGCCGGCAGCTCCTGGGAGAACCGGTTTCCACGAACCGTCCTCCCGGCCCGGGGAGCCCGACGCGGCGGCGGCGCTCGCGGGAGCACTGCGGTCCGGCCGGGCTGAGGGGACCGGCGGCAGCGCGGCGGGATCGCACTGCCCCGCGACACCTGTGCCGCCGCCGCCGCAGAGTGACCCCGGAGCGCCGCTGGGGCAGGTCAGCGGCTGCCGGACGCCCGGGTACCGGCCGGGACAGCGGTGTCCCGGCGGCCCGGGGAGCGCTGGGGGGATGCCAGGACCCTCACCCGAAACTTTCCCCTCGGAGCCCCACTGAAGGAGCGCGAGCCCGGCCGCGGGACGCGCGCGGCGCCTCACCTTCGTTGGCGGGATAGACCCGGGAGCCGGTGACGGCGCCGCAGACGCCGACGAGGAGCGGGAGGAGGGCGCAGAACGGGACCCCGGCCATGCCTCCGCCGCTCCGGCCGCTCTATCCCAGCGGAATAACTGCCTACATGGGGCGCGCGGCGGGACGTAGACATTGCCAAGGGGGCGGGGCCCCGCCTGCCCGTCACGGCTAGCAGCCAATCGCCGCCCGGCCCGCGCCGCCCGACCCGCCCCGTCCCGCCCCCGCCGCTCGGCGGCGCGGAGCGAGTACGCGCTGCCCCGACCTGGCGGAGCGCAGTGAATGGCCGCGGTCCCGGCGGGGTGAGTGCGCCCCGCGGCCGGTCTTTAACGCTGGCAGTGTCCGGACATAAAAACATGACTGAAAATGGGGGATAAAAAGGCAAAAATAAAGGGTTAGGAGCAGCCCGCGCGCTCTGCCCGGTGCTGCGGGGGGAGCCGCACACACACCCCGCCCGCGGCAGTCCCGGCTCCCGGGAGCCTCCCGCCGCTGCGCACCTCCCGGCGCTGCGCCACCGTTGAGCAATAGCGCCACCTAGCGGGACCAGCGTGCGCTCGGTCCCGGTGTCCCGGGCCGGGGGTGCGGAGGGCGCTAGGCCGGAAAGCAGCCGCGTCCTGCCGCGCCGGGCGACGAGCGGGCGGCTCGGGAGGACGCGGAGCACCTCCCGGGGGAGCTTGCCCAGGCACAGCGGCGGAGGGCGAACCCCCCGCTTACCGCCAGCGTGGAAACGTTAATGCCTTTATGCACCACGGCAGCGCTCGGGGTGGGGTGTTAGGAGAAAGAGATCGGAGCGATTCGCTCTGCAGGCTGAGACCGGCCAGGACGAACAGCGTCTTACAGACCCGCCGTCCCACGCCTCGGTGGAGACCGGCGCCGGTGAACCCTGCGGAGCGGGCAGCGCTGTGGCAGCCGCGGTCTGCAGGGCAAGGCGGGTACGCCTCTGGCAGGAGGTGCGCAGCTCCAGCCCTGCTTTTCCCTGGGCGCTTTGACCATGAGACTCTTAAAAAATACTCCCCAAGTGCTCGTTTACGGTAAATCGGTAGTTGTTGGAAGTCCGCTAACCCCTCCTCGGTGTGTGTCGGGCTGCGTTACTGAGCCAAACGCTGTTTCTGAGGGGTCTGGATTTGCCGGCGGCCTGCCCGCCAGCGCCGGCTCCCCGGGCAGCGCTGAGGCGGGACGGACGGGCTGCACACACCGATCCCCGGAGTTCTGCCCGGCAGCGGCTTGCGGGCTCCGCTCCGGCACTACCGTACCGACAGCGCTGTTCGCCACAGCTTCACAAACGGCAGCTCGCGAAGAGCCCTCTCCTCCCGGTTGCTTCCACTCGAGATATTTGGTGGCGCTGCCTCAGCCTCCCCGCAACGAGCCTTTTCACCCCTGGGTGCACCCACTAACTGCCTGCGCCTGGGCACCACGTCCCCTCGGCTGGGGCAAAACCCAGCTGGAGAACGCGGCGGCACCCTGTATCACCGCGGCGTCGCCCCGGCCCCCCCGGGAAGGCGGATCTGCCGCCCCACGCAGGACACAAATCCTCCCGTCTGCATGCTAGCATCCCGGGTTCATCCCAGCACCCAGCTGCATCCCAGCGCCCGCCTTCGCACCCTGACTCTCTAAAGACTTTTCCTCTGTCTGGGGTAAAACGAATTACTGCCACCAGTACCTTCAGTTTTAGCGCAAAGCCCCTGCAGAAGCTCGATTAGTGAATATATATGGATATATATATATTGAATACGTCTTAAAAGTTCGACTAACAATTTTGTGCAACAGGAAACATGCCTGTCGTGCATCAGTAAATCACCCTACTTTTTCCCCAAATTCAAATATCTGCAAAACAGAATACTTACAAACACACTTACTAGGGTTTTTTCCTTCAAAATATAGTGTCTTTCACCTGTTTCAATTTTAGGTCAAGATCTATGCAGAATGCATTATTTTATTTTAAAAACAGCACTTAAAGGGTTGATTAACACAGTATTTACAATGAGGTTTCCATGGGCTGAGGCTCAGATTCTTTCCCTTCACCTTAAAGGTTTCTTTTGGAGCACCCACTGGCAGAACCTTCAAGGTAACTCTGCAAAGATAGCTGGTGTATTTTTCTCTTTCCGTAGGAAATAAATCTTCTAAGCGGCTGCTTGGATAATGGGAGTTAGAAAACAGTGCAACACAGTAAATGCAATTGTTAAAACTTGTACTTCCTGACTTTAATTATCTACAAGAATTCTTGGCCTAATGAGGAGGAAGAAAAGGATTAGTTCTTTTTTTTATTATTTACACAAAAATATAGGCAGCCCTCAATTAAAGCAATCTGAGTGTTCTTGTTTTCACATCTCTGACGCAGACAGATCTACTAGGAGTCAGGATAAACTTTATGGGAATAGTGGAGCATCAAACTACCTTATTTTTTAATTGAAGTTATTTTTGTTGCAATGCCAGAAAAGTCAGTTTCCATAAAAAATACTAAATGCTTTGAAACCTTAAAAATATGTCTATTACATTAATGCAGTTTTAATTTGTTAAAGAATTCACTTAAAATAAACACAGACAATGTGGAAGGGGCCTGCAAATGTCATAAAGTAAAATGTTCACAATTCTACCAACTCCACTACTTTTTGGCTCCTATAACAAGTTCAGGGGGTTTTAAGAAGCCTTGCCAAAATAATCACAATTCCTTTACTTTATGTCATTTCAACGGATTATAAAAGCCCAGCTTGGTTTTAGCAGATGTCATCAATACTTGGACTAAATTCTGTTCTCAGCTTCAGCAAGTAACTCCACCTTACAACAAAGTACCTGGCATCAAAATTTATTCCTCAAAATCCAGCCGTTGGATCTGTGATATTTTTCTTAACTGCCTATTACCTGCTGCTGCCAACATGCCTGCTTGTGTTATTGTAACTCACCATCAGGAGTGATTTGGCTTTGATAGGAACTAATCGTGTTTGCAACATAATCAAGTTTACACCATTTAAAAGGTCAATTTAATGCGGCTCAGAAAAGCACAGCCAACGTCTCTGATATTTTTCTCAGATCTTCTATTTGTCTCAGCTCCTTAGCAAAACTCTACTCACTTGCAGCACACACTGTAGTAATTATGACAGTGTGTTAAATGTTTGATCCTGTCTGCTTCAGAGAGGTCAACCCCAGCTGAATTATTTAGAGATCTGTTTATAGCACTCGAATGGCAGAGACAAGCAGGCACACAAGCACACAGACACGGGGGTTCTGAGAAACTATAATTTGTCTTGAAATGTAGGGGCTGAAAGATTGTTGTATTTCAGGCTCATTCACAATTTGTTTTCCTCTTACTTTAAAACAGCAAGGGAAGATACAAGTACACATACAGTTGGGCATTGGCACACGTGGTTTGTTTCAGATGTATTTCTGTAGTTAATATGATTTCTACTATGAGCATTCTGAATGGATATTAAGTGTCTTTCACACACATACATTTACATACATGTACTTTACATTTTTCCCAGTCACAAATGCAACATTCCCAAGTTAAATACGTTACAGTCCCAGAAAGGGCTGTGATTTTGGATGAACGTTCTGTTCTATTTTTACTTTTATCTTTTCATTCTCCATTTTTCTATGTCCACCTACTCGTGCTCGTCCATCTCCCGAGAAGCTTTTTGCTGTCAGTCAAGTGACAACCTCAGTAGGAAGCTCTACGTGTTCATGGGCCTCCAGAGGCCCAGCGCTACATTTAGATGGGTGGAAAAAAAAGAAGAAAAAGAAAAAGGAAAAAGAAGAAAGGGGAGGGGGGAAGGAAGCACAAGCCCTTCCTTTAGTATGCAATTCCACAGCCTGCAGGGAAAAATTCACCCGGCTCCTCTGAAAAGCCTTTTCCTACAAAAATGCAATCCCATTTACTCCACTCCCACACAACTTCCACTCTACTCAGCTATTTGCAAAAGAGTGTGAAAAAACCCAGGAAGTTTAACATACACACACACACATGCAGAGTCTCATTGTCAATAGGAATAATGCCCCAAAGGTGCACCTTCATCAGGCTGGGCACCAGCGAGCTCCTTTCCAGCACAAGTGCTCAGATGTGCCTAGCCTTTCCCTCCCTGGATTTACTGATTCTTAATGGACCTGTGAGTATTAAACATTTGCTGATAAGTTACTTGACAAAATTTATTGATAGCTATTTGAGAATAACATCTTTTTATTTGATATGAGTACGATTTCATTCCTCAGATCATGTTTACATTAGATGAAGTTGCAGTCTGTAATACACAGAGCCATAGTGGGAGAACATCTACCTGGAGGTAATACACATTTCTATAAACATCAAGCTGGCAGAATGATTTTGTTTCAGCTGGGATTAGCAGGAGTTGTGCTGCTGACCTCAATAAGAAAAGGATGAGGTTTACAGCTGATTTCCAAATCCACTCTGCAAAAAAGGGAGCTTTAGGCACTGCAGATTATTTACACTTGCTTTTCTTAATCGTGATCATCATCATAGCAAGAGTTTCCTATTTCTAACTGCCTTGATGCTGATTACAGGACTTATGATGGCACGTGTGGTGACTTGACAATATACAGACAGACAGATGCATAGATTTTGTTGCCTCTTTTAACAAACAGTACTAAGCGAAATAGATAATGGTAAGTGAAATATAACAGGGTTTTAATGATAACTGAAGCAGCACCTTTTATTACATTGCTCCTGAAAACACAACTGAAATCTCATAGTTGGTCTAAAATTTGTTATTTGCCATTATCAAGTCCCTCAAAGGAAATACTACTGCCAAAACTATTCACAGAGCCGGGAGCCTTTACAATGCAATTTATGCTTCCTAAAATAGACAAACATTGAAGGGCACTGGCCAAAGGTAAAATCTGAAAAGCAATACAGACAGAGCAAGGAAAAGAGAAAGAAATGCAGCAGGATGTCAAAGCAGGTATTATGGCTTTTCACCTAATAAACAGATCGAATGTGATAAAATACAAGTGCCCACCTCCGTAATGAAGGTGTCAGCTTAGCTCAGTGAGGCTCTCACCCTCAAGTAAGACCAGGGGGCAAGCAGCAACCTTCAGGATTTTTCATGTGAAAGTGTGACCAACAAACCGGTGCAAACAACTGTGTAAAGCTGCAGGTTGTTTGCAGTGTTAGCACAGATGCTTGGCAACCCAGAGAGGAATGCTCCTGCCTTCGTTTCATTGAAAGGTTATTTAAAGCGGTGGAGGTTAACAGACACCTTAATTATTACAAACTGCTTTCGAGTATCTCTGGCTTTGTGCTGGCAGGCCTTAGCAGCTGTGCTTCGTACTCATCCATGATCGGCTGGGAGCAGCGTCGGCTCCCAGGAAATTAGTGGGATGAAGATGTAGGGCTGGCGCTCGCTGGCCTTGCGAGCTGGCAAGCGGTGCTGGTGGGAGGAGGAGAGCTGCTGGCAGCGGTCAGGGCCACCAGCCAAGGGGAGGCTGCACAGACGGGCTCCTCCTAAGTCGTCGGAGCGGCTGCGAGAAAGGGCTCAATTAGTAATGCAGCAAATGCAAGTGAAATAGCCTCTGCTAAAAAGTATGGGGAATCTGTGGCAGTTTCAGAGGAGCCTTGGTTGAATTTGAAGGGTGAAGCTGAAAGTGTAAGCACAGAAAATAGCAAACTGCATGCAGACTGCTTTAAAAGCACACCCCCCTTCTTCTGCAGTGGGGAAAAAACATCTAATCAGACAGACTTAGGAGGGTCACAGTTTAAGATTCCTGAAATAGATCCTGGCCTATTCTAAGGTAAGGGTGAATTTTAGTAGCAGCCTCTAAGCTTTAATAAGTAGGCAGAATTGAGCCCTTCATATGAAACAGGATAAATCTAAAGCAAAAAAATAGAGTAAATGAGGAAAAAAAAAAAAAAATGTCCCCAGATTTGTTTTCATGCTAGAATTTTAGTTTTTCTGCTATAATCTCCTGCAGTTATTATTAAAATAAATAAATAAAAAGGATACAGGATTACTTTGATTGCACCACTAAATGTTCTGTATAAATAAAGATTATTTCTGTGCAATAATGTAACTGTGCATTTTGGTAAAACGATCAAAAGAGCAGTGTGTCAGAGCTCTAATTCATTCTTATTCTGTGTGTTCAGAGACAGCGATCTTTTCAGAGGTTGTTCATGCAATGATAGTACCAATCAAACTGCACCAGAGACAGGTTCCCTACAGAGCACTGGAGATTTCTGGCACTTCTAATAGAGTGTAAATCCTGATTAACGCAGATTAAACCATCCTATCTGAGATAGTCCACCCATTATTATGAACAAAATGTTTGCAACCATTTAGAAGAAAACTGTTTGTGTTTAAAGTAAGAACCAATCCCACCTCCTTTTTCTCTTTTAGTATGTGCTAACTTTTAATAGTAGGGAAGATTTTTTGTCTTTTTAATTAAATATAAAATCCCTGGGTTTTATTCTAAAATGTGGATGCAGTTGTGCATTTTTTCTGTGCATACGGGCATGACTGATACATTCACAGAACAGGAGAAAGATTAAGATAGGGAATTTACATGTGGGAGGAGGGCCCTGCTCTAAGCTCTGCATAGACTTCCTTAAACAGCCACTGCAGCAAAACTGAAGTTGGATGTGGGCAACTACCTCAAATGCCCACTGTAAAACAGTGATGCTAATATCAAGTGGGAGAGATCTGTAGCTATCCAGCGCCTGTTGCTTCATTCTTGCAAAGAATATGGAGATGTACAATTTCATTTGGTAACATCTGTAAGGCAGTGTGGGACTTGTGTTCTATAGGTTGGCCAGCCTTAAAGTAATAATGATGAGCCTCCTTCAGAATTTAGGGCACTGCCTGTGTTTCTCTGTTCTGATTTCGGAGAAGCTACAGATACCAAAGAATGGTTGTTTACTATCTAAGAAATTATTTGTCCTATTTTAGGGGAACCACTAACTGGAGAAAGCAAGTACACACATCTGTGTGTGTTCTACCTCAGTATTTTCACGGATTTTGTAGCAGAATATTGCAAATTCTGGATTGGCTTCATATAAGCAAAATAGCATGCACAGAAATGAAAACCTGCAAGAAGAACAGTGGAAAAGGTACACCCCTTGCTTTTATGTTAGAAAAGTGGCAGCCATTATCTTCCCCAGTACTGTTACTGATCTTGGAACATTTCAGAGAATAAGGTACTTTGTTGTGCTGGGCAACACTTCCACTGTATTCCTTGTACTCTTTTTATCTATACCCGTCTACCAAGTCTTGTTATATACTGAGACATCCTTATATAGCTTCTAGTGCAACCAGATCTCAGATCCATTCTCAGGGATCTTAGCATTGCTGTAGCATTAGAACAAAAAATGTACCCAGCTCTGTACCTGCATCCTGCATTATGCAGGCATGAACCTAATTTTAAGACTTTTTAAATTTATGACATATAAATTAGTTCCTCTTATTACATACATTGATGGCACCAACGAACAATTTTAGTCTGGTTGCAGCCACTCTTTGTCAAGTCCCATTCCCCTCTGAGTTTTCCTTCAGTAGTAGCTGCCTCATTCCTCTAATAGAAGTCATCCCCAAACCCTGAGTGTATTTTATTGTACACAGGTCCATAACGATGGTAAAGACCAGGAACACATCCCTCTGAATTCTACCTTAAGGCAAGGTTTCCATTAGAAATGACTCACTGGTATGGCTTTACTGAGATAGCCAATTGTTCGACTTTCCTAAAACTTATACACCTGATATTTCCCACAATACTTTTTTTTTTCCTCTTGCAGTATGCTGAGGTAAAAAAGCAAGAATACTATGTTTGGGAGGAAACGTACGACCACTATAGCTTTTGCGGGCCCAAAAATGCCACCTTTCCCCTCAGCTATCTCCCCTGCCCATTCACCGTTATTAATCCTTATTCAGATTACCATAGTGGCCACGGTTTCTAATTCAGACTAAAATTAGTAGTGTAAAACTTGCTTACCCTACTTGAACGATGGGTTCAATTCTAAGGAAGAGTGTGACTAACTATTTGCCTTGACCCATTGTGATCCCTTGTCTCCCATTTCAAGGGCCTGCGCAGCACCAGGAAAAGGAAAAACAGCCATTTGCAGTGAGTTCGAAACAAAAGGAAATGATCACTGGTCATTTTTTTGTCCACTCCCTTCTGCACAAAAGGCATATGCATAGTAAAATCTGTTGTTTTTCTTCCTTCGATTACTATCTGAAACTTTCATCAAAATACATCTTTGGGAGAGATCAAAGTAAAAGGCAATTTAGATTTGTTTGGATTTCCTCCACCATTCCAAAATATCCAAAAATGCAAGCAAGATACTCAAAAAAAGAGCTGTAAAAGTAAAACAGATTCCCAGTGGTGGCATCTGTTAGTATAAGGATTATTCAAACATCTCTAGAGTTTTCCAAAGAAATGCCAGGATGGCTTCCTACCAAAACGCAGCTCAGTAATATGTTCCTTGGCTAAATCTACATAAAAACCGTGTTTCTATATTTTGTTGGCACTAAGAAACCCACATGCTTGTCTTGACATGGAAATACAGAGAGATTCAAATGGAATCTGAAAATGTATATACCAGGGAACCAGTTTAAACTGACCTTGGGATTAGAGAAATACCTTTCTGGGAAGCTGAGCACAATTGTCAATGCATGGTGTGGTAAAAATTGTTTCTGCTGAGAGCAGCCTTATCACTTGAGCAAGACAGTTTCAATTTAAGAGGATACCAGCATGATCAGGTAAAGGAAGAATTTCTGTCTATTTTGGATAAAGGGACTTGTTTTACCTATGAGCACAAGACACACACAAACATGTACAAACATGCCACGAAGCACGTGGATTTAAGAAAAGCTGAGAAGGACCCACTAGAAACCATGCTGTAAACAGAAACTGGGACCATAAAGCTACTCCAAAGTTGTTCCTAGGCACCTCATTCTCCATTTTACTCATACCTCTCAGGTGGCCTATGCAGACCACCTACAAACCCAGCCTTGTGGAGATCATTATATACAAGACATAGGTATTATTCCATTTGCATTAGTTTAAGAAGCCAGCTCACACCGATGGAATTGCACCAGTAATGATGTGAGGTTTAATACCGGCAGCTCCACACCGTACGTGGAAATACCATGATGGTTTCATTACACTCCAAGTTTCCTAGAGCTCATAAACTTTACCTAAGGATTGCAACAGTACTTATAGCACTGAGAACGAATCCATTAGAACTCAGGGTTTCCAAAGCCTGAGCACAGTTACTAAGAAACTTAATTTGTGAGACATTTACCAATACATCAATGAAATTAAATATAAGAAGACAGCATTTACCCTTGATTCTGACGCATGATGTTTGTGAGTGATAATGATTCTTTTTTTCTCCTTTAATTAAAATTCACTTTAAAGTGTTCCCTAAATAAAACATTGCTTAAAATGCAGCATCTCCTTAAGAGTCTATCACTCACACGAAGCTTTCAGAAACAATCACTGCAACTTAAAAGGCACTATAGGATATTTAGACTAGAGTTATCTCACAACATGTTAGCTGGCTGCTTTGTTATTTGAGCTCTAAATGTTAAACACGTGGAAGCAACATAAAAGGATCTTCCCTGTAAAGCACATTTTCCAGATTCGCTCTATCTGTTATTTAGAACCCCGGAAAGATCTGTATGTCTACCCATCTGCAGCCACATTTATTTTTACATGTTTTTGAGTTCGTATCTCTCAGTGTCATAAGGTCTTCATAAATAAATCAACCTACTTAGATCTGCATGCTTTGAATAACAAGTCAGCCACCAAGCCAGCAGATGGATACATTTTTAATTAGGTAAGCAGTCAGTGCCTTTTGGTTTGAAAACTCTTGTTTCTCTTAAAAAGAAGGAAAGTAACCAAATTAAATCCAAAATTGCAGTGGGACAGCATAGTGGTTTGAATCTGCGTGTAGCTGCAAATCAGCTTAGAGCCCAGCCTGTGTGACAGCTTGAACAAATGCAGTATTTTATATCAAGCAAACCTCAAAGTGAAATATTTAAGGATCTTGCAAGAATACGTTGTAAACAATATGTATTTTTCAATAACACATGCGGTTACTTATGCAATCTTCTCACTTGAGCAAGACTCTCTGATCTTAATTCATTTACTGTGTTGCCTTTGCAATCTCTCAAGCAAAATATTTTTAAGCAGCAACTTTTAATTTACATAATCAGACATACTTTACTGAGTAACATGGAAGAAACTCGGAGTTAACAACATCTTGTACTGCTTAAATAATCCATGAAAAGAAACTTCAGCAGTTCCAGTTAACTTCTTCTCACAAAAAGATTTTCAGTTTTGGACTTGGAACAAAATTCAGCATGTCAGATACACGTCTTAGCTATACCGAGCTTTCTACACTCTTCTGAACTTCCCTGGCTTCAGAAAGGCCACGTAAATACTCCAGAGCACTCCAGCTTAGGGATGAGGGCTGGCCCATCCTGGACAGTCCCAGGAGACCTCCATGTGCTGAGGACTTCAAGAGCACCTTGCTGTCACAGGGAATGGATCAGCCTGGAGCAATCCCCTCCCACTGTCCCCACCTTGCCTCTCCTTGGTATATTTCCTCTGTTAATCAAAACAAGACTATTTTTGCCCATTTAAGTCTTTTTCCCGTAAGAGTTTGGAAGTTTTACTGTGGTTTCCCAAGTGGCTTTCTCTCAGTCTTCTGAGGTAGAGAAATGAGTCAAATGAAGACTAGCAGCCTGAAGAACACATCAGCCCTGGCCATGACTCCTCTTCCCCAGCCTGTGCTTAATGGAGTAAAAGGAGACACAACAGCAACTCTGACTTCCCAGACAGCACTGGCACTTCCACTTCTCCTTTCAAGAAAGACGAACGACGAAGAGGTGATGATATCTAATGCAAAATTAAGACTTTTTCAGTGTGACTAAACAGTCCAGAAGATTGGCCTTTGAATGAAAAGGCTTCTCTGGAAGTAGGTGAGCCGTGGCTTCTCCATGGGTAAATCACTGCCTTCTGCTTGAATAAACCCACCAGTGCACCACATTTGGTGTGTACATTGACCCCAGCTTGCAGCTTTTCCATGCAGAACACTCAAAACTGTCAAAAGAATTTGAGTCCTCAATATGAGGGTCTTACATCAGTACTGAGCCTACAAAATATTTTTTTAGTCTTACTCAGTTTTATGCTTAAAAAAAAAAAAAAAGTAAATTTGCAGTAGGGAAAAAGCTCCAGACATAAAATATGATACTTAAACAAAATAGCTCAAAAATAAATGGACCAGGTTTAATCTTTGATGTCACTTCCTTGAATTTCATGATACAACACCTGAGGTGATTTTTTTCCATTTTCCTTCAACAAGCTCTTTTTCCTGCATTTGCTTATGGTAAAATAATAACCAAGTTTTCCATATGTTAAATAATAAAACTCAGCTCTATCATTTCTTTCTATCCCTTTACAGTTCTTTTCAATTGTCTGAATGGAAAATACTGTATCTCTAGAGCTGACTGGAAAAGAAATAAAGGTCTGACTCTCATCCCACCTTTATGGGGTTTGTGCTGATGTAATTGTACTGATTTAGAGGAAATTGCTTCAGATCTGTGCCATTAGTTAGATCAGAATCTAGATGTCAGTGCACCCTGAAAATATCCAGCTCTGTTAAAAGGTTCAGGATTACCCTCAGAGTTTTACATCCTGAAGTCTAATTGCACTGTGAAAAATAACATTTATTAAAGATCAGATGTGAAGCACAAAGATGGCCATTATTTGAAACTTTAGGATATAATATTTGCTCACTGGTCTACATGGGCCATTATGCTTAAAAACTGTAGTAGTACAGGAAATAAAATTTCTCTTATATGTGCCATGACATTATATTCTTATTTGAAATGAAAAAACTGCAAGATGGAGAATATTAGTAGGGCACACTGAAGCCAACTTGTATTGTTTAGACATTCTTTTTAGCTGATAGTTACTGTCCTGTGCTCCAATTTGCCTTGTGCCTAGTCTGAGATACGTGCTGCAGCTCACAATCAAGAGAGAAGGAAAATGCTGTAATTTTGCAATTGCTGCTGATGAGAACTCACCCACATTTTTTTTTAAAGCAGAAAATTACAGTGGGCTATTCAGTGCTGTGGTGCACCCTGAATCTCTACTGCCACATACACCACCAGGGATGAAGAACTCGAGCACAGGTCTCAGAGCTCTGTAGGCTCAAAGGCAGGTGAGGGAGAGAGGGGCCCTATGCCCAGTGGCAATCCAGGGGGGTGTGAGGGCTGAAAAAAAAAAATGGGATTAAAATGTCCTTGTTATATTTCAGCTTTACGTTAGCAAATTGCAGCTCGATATTACAAGATGAAAGTTAAGATAGCTTGAGTCATTTGCATTCAGGTATTTTTGCACTGGGATTTGGAGCCTTGTGCTTTGATTAGCCTATAGATCATCCATAGGGCTTTGCTTTAGCTCGGAGGAATAGACGCTATTAAACAACTGCCACAGTCCTTGCCTCACTACTTTGTACAGTTTCTTGGTAGAAACCATGTATCCAATACTAGTTCATGTTTGCTTTCATATGCAAAAGCGGAAAGATGGAGCCTCTCCCTTGAAAAAAAAGCAGTTTTGATTTATATTGCTCTGATGATGTATGCTGGAATAAGTTAAAGGAGGATTATGCTTGCTCCATTTAACAGGGCTTCCAGACCAGTGTTTTGAACCACAAAAAGAATTGGAGTAAATTTCAAAACAACCTTTTTTGTGCCTATCCTCCAACCCTGTTCTGACTTCCTCTACTAGATCGTCTTTTAAGTAAAAGTGTGTAAGAGCCTGAGGAACGCAATACTATTGCTTAATTTCGTCTGCCTTTCATTAACATTTATATGAGGTTATGCCATGCCTTTTACTGTTTTCCAGCTGATAAATGTTTTTTCAATATTGTGCACAGATCATTTTGCTTATAATCAAGGAAGGGAAATTAAGTTTAACATCTGAGGGCTTTAGGCAAAAATGTTAGGCGTGGACCAGATGACCACATGAGAGTTGCAGCCTCTCTTTGTGCCCCAGATTGGCTGGTATTGTTTTGATGCTGTTGCGCTGGAGCAATAGCACTAACGTAATTATGAGATCAAGCAACATCTGGCAGACTTGGCATCCAGCTCACAATCAATTGTTAGTTGGGGTCAAAGGACGAATACGCCTTAAGAGCACGTTAGGGTGCGCAATCATAAAGGTTGAATTAGTGAGGAAGGAGGAATAGCGGCATTCTTGAGTTTCAT
>JBCJKH010026448.1:5861-56946 GCA_039877255.1 Loriculus beryllinus
CCGATCTCATTTTCCAGAGTGGAAAATGCTCTATTAGATGGCCATTGGATGTCAGAAGTGGACATTTAAGAATCTGAGTTATAGTAGGTGCTTTTTTCCCCATTCTGTTTTCTAAAGACTCCTAATTTCTTCCTCACATTTTTTATTTTGTGTTTTTCTTAAATTGCTCCACATCTTTTGTAATCCCATGACATGATTACATTAAATAACAAAATCAACCAAAAGGAATGGGGCCTGAAAGTTACCCAAATTGGTCTCTGATGATATTAGAACTCTATACTATATTGAAATAGATGGCAATCAAAGCCAAAAGAAGCAGCACAGATTTCAAGCACAGAAACCTAGCTGGAAGAAAACATTTTGCAACTTCTAGAAACACAGCAGCCATTGGGGAAATGAGTTGTGAAAAGCAGAATCAAGTAAGGTTTCTATCCACTAGCTGAAGAGCTTTCAGTCTGGATGACCTTTCTTTAACTATAAAATATATCTCAGTATTCACAATATATCATCAGCACTCCGACATCATATGCTTAAGGAACGAATATGGATGGATTTTTCCATCAGGAAAATCTTATTTCCTCATCAGCAAATAACAGTGCCTTATTATAAAGAATGATACAGCAAAGTGGATTTATCTTGATACGATGCTTAGCATCAACTACCTTGCCAAATTTCATTCTTTAGCTATGGACATTTTTCCCAACCAAGTGATATCTGGATGTTCTATTAATAAAAGAGACGAAACAACTCAATACAACTAACTATCTGAACTAAGAAAAAAGAAAGAAAAAAAAAGACTTGGCTATTAAGTTTCAAGGCTTTTCCACAGAGGTTTGAAAACAAAGAGAGGCTGGATAAAAGCATGAGATTCAAAAAGATTCAAGTGCATTGCCTCTTCAGAACAAAGGACCAATTCTAACTATTGCATGCTGCTTCTAAATTGTTAGAATAAAAGTATACAAATTTTCTAGTTTATAGGAACAACCAGAATCATACTATAAAAGAGATCTTTATCTGCATCTACTTCCTAGACTCAGCTAACATCCTGCCAAGATTCAGGCACCGACTACTAATGGTGTCCAGTGTCTTTATTCCAAGTTTACTAATGGACAACAATGACCTAGTTCTTTGCAAACAACTTGTACATACATGCTAAGCACCAAATAAAGGTATGTTCAGTAAGAAGAAAATGCTGCAACAGAAGCAGAATTTTCTTCACTTAAAGGACCACAGGAGAAATATCATCAGAATGCTTAAGGGATCTGTGAAGAAACAAGTGTTGCATGGGACCCTGTTAGCAAGCAAACTGTATTTTGTGAGTACTCTCAAACATGCAGAAGTCATGCCCACCAGCATGGTACAGGCATGTTTTTTTACATTAACATTATTTAAACAGATCACTACTCTTTATGAAGGAACCAACATTTTTAGATTATAAAAACAAAAAAAACAATTCTCGTGAGTCTGTATAGAAGCATGCTGCGGACTTTAGTTGAAAAACAAGCTGGAAACAAAGACTTTGTCTCCCCTTTGACCCTTAAGAAGCAAGTATGCCACTCTGCTGTTTTTCTAGCTAATGTCTGCTCTTAAGAACTCAAAGAACCTCAAAACACTTCCATGCAAACCTACATGGAAAAAGATTAAAAAGTAAAAGAAATAATCTTTCAGACACCTCTGAAACTCTACATTCTTCCTCAAAACATGGGACACATCACAGGGAAGATGTGTACAGCATAATGTATACACTCCTAAAAGCCCACACACAGCAGGTACAGCTGACTCTTCACCTACTGGTCCTGGAAAGTTCAACTGAAACATGCTACACTACCAAGGCATCAAGATTAGTAGGCAGTTTTAAAATAACTAACACTGAATAAATTAGGATAGCTGCCAGAACAATGACTGAAACATACTGAAGATGCTTTTGGTAACTTTCACAAATCCCCAGGAATTCACATTCAAAGTTACCTCCAATCCAACTTCTCGACCAAGAAGGCACAGATCAGAAATCCAGTTCTGTTGAAACCATGTGTGCAATGGACACCTAGACAAGACAAGAAAAGAGTATAATCATCTGCAAGCAGTTTTGACAAACACAGAATCACAGAATCAACTAGGTTGGAAAAGACCTGTAAGATTATCAAGTCCAACTGTTACCCCAGGACTGTCAAGGCCACCACTAAACCATCTCACTGGGGCCTCATCTACACAGCTTCTGAATACCTCCAGGGACGGTGACTCCACCACTTCCCTGGGCAGCCTGTTCCAACACCTGATTACCCTCAGATATTGTCTAAGGTGGATGTTTTGCTGACCTTCTTCCTGACTTCTCCAAGGATTGAAAATTCAATGATTTTGCAATCACTTTGCCCAAGACAGCCTCCAACCATCACATCACCCACTAGTTCTTCTCTGTTCGTGAGCAGCAGATCTAGCCAGGCATCTCCCCTAGTTGACTCACTAACCAGCTGGGTCAGGAAATTAGCTTCCACACACCCCAAGAACCTCGTGGATCACTTCTTCTCTGCTGTGTTGTACTTTCAGCAGACATCTAGCAGGCTGAAGTCCCCCACAAGAACAAGGGCAAACAACTGTGAAACTTCTCCCAGTTGTTTGAAGAGCACTTCAGCTGTAGCTTCATCCTGGCTGCGTGGTCTATAACAGACTCCTACCAGGATATCTGCTTGGTTAGCCTTCACTTCACTCACAAACATTCAGCCTTCTCACTCACACCATTGAGTTGAATGCAGTCGATGCACTCTTGACATACAATGCAACCCCACCACCTTTTCGCTTGCCTATCCCTTCTGAAGAGTCTGTAGCCACCCACTGCAGCTCTCCAGTCATGCTAAGCATTCCACATTTCTGTGATGACGATTATGTCACGATTTCCCAGCATGCTTTAGTTTCACAAGTGTGTTTTTGGATCCTTCTGCCTTCATCAGTAACATTAAAGACTTATGTACCTTCCCATCAAGGCAGTCCAGATCACATAAGGCACACAAGCCTAACAGCCATTTATTACATTCATTCTGCAAATTATTAGCAACAAGAGTATAGGATACTTCAGTTTATCCCAATTCAAGAGCAATACCTTACTGCAACTGAAATGCAGCTAATACAGATAAGTTTCAAAACATTTTTTCATGACTGCTCGAATGCTTATCAGAAGACAATGCAATCAAATTCAATAATTGCGCTTTTAATGAATCCAACAAGCATAACACTCATTTCACACCATCAGGCATAAAAATCATATCCAGATTACTTATCTGAAACCTGAAAGAGGTGTCAGTAGACCACAATTCTATTTCAAATTTGCTATTACCACGCTAAGACCAGACTTATTAATTTGGAAAAAAAAAGTACAAAAAGAAAAACATGCAACAGTATAATCACCTTGGATTACTTATCTTCTCAATGTCAGAATAAAAGAATTAAGTCTTCAGCCTCTATTTTATACTGAATTCATCCCCAAGTGAAAGGACGGGAAGTCAAACGAATTGGAACTTTTTTTTCCTCTCAAGGCAACAGCACCATCTAGTGATAAGTAAGCCAGCCTAAAAACCTGCGCTGTTAAAAATAATGTGAAGGATTCCAGCAAGATGCTGCCTCTTCCTCATACTGCGTTTAAAATTACAAATATCAAAGGTTCCACTAACACATTGCACAATTATTCTTAACACTCACATATTTTTCAGTTGTGACCACAGAATCGTTCAGGTTTGAAAGGACTTGTAAGATCATGAAGTCCAACAGTTAATGCCAAGTCAACCACAAAACCACATCACTCAGGGCCTCATCTACACATCCTTTAAATACCTTCAGGCATGATGACACCACCACTTCCCTGGACAGCCTGTTCCAATGCTTGGCACCCCTTTCAGTGAAGACATTTTTCCTAATATCCAATTCAAACCTTCCCTGGTGCAACTTGAGGCTGCTACCTCTTGTCCTATCAGTTGTTTCTTGAGAGAGACTGACACCCACCTCACTACAGCCTCCTTTCAGGTAGTTGTAGAGAGCAAGATCTCCCCTGAGCCTCTATTTCCCCAGGTTAAACAATCCCTGTTCCCTCAGCCACTCCTCATGAGGCCCTTCACCAGTTTTGTTGCACTTCTCTGGACATGCTCCAGCACCTCAATGTCTTTCTTGCGGTGAGGGGCCCAAAACTGAAAACAGGACCCAACACCATAAAGCAAGTAATTTCAAGCTAGGACTACTTCTCCACCACAGTTAGCAAAGTTGAGCAGCAATTCATTTAATACTTATTCAGGCAAAATGTTAATATCTATCTTTTTATATATATGCTCCCCTACACTGCAAGTATTTCTTTTGGTTTTCCTGGAGATCCAAAAAATGCCTAAGAAGAGTAGACTGATAAAACTTATCTGCGTAAACACAAACACATATAAACTGTATCAGGGTCGGGTTTTGTGCCCAATCCACCAAACTTGCCTTCTTACTGAACCAAGGCAAAAGCCGTAACAAATTTCTTGTATGCCTCCATTCTAACCATTCAATAATATGTAAAACTGTGCAACTTGAATCAAAGTGAATTTTAGCCTCTTTATAGAATTTATTCCCACAAACATTTCTCCATTGTTTTCTGCTTAAGCAAAATTTTTGCATTTTGTTTCCTTAAGGTTGGCAAGCATGCTTCAGTCCTTCAAGCTGCAAAAATAAAGTTTCCATCCTATATTGTTTTAGCTTTATAGAAAATTGTGTTCAGCTATCATTCACATTTCAGTCTTTTTTCATATCTAATCTTGACACTGGAAATTAAATTGCACACAATTGCTATCAATAAGTCGTGTAACTGTTACTGCTACCAAGAAGGTTAAGTCAATAATTTTACACACATGACAAAAGATAAGAAGCACATCAGCAATGAGACCAACAGCTTGGAAGGGAAAGATCACACAGGGTGCAGTACTATCGCTGCTGCAGACTGCTTTTACTTTTGATAAAAACATCTTCCATGCCAGTCTCTTTAATGCTCTGTCACAAGTAATAAGTGGCTAGAACCAAAACCAACTTTTCAGTAAGTAATAAAAGGGAAATGGAAAATCCTTAATTTCTCTTTTACTGTGAAAGCCGAAACCACAGATTATCTAAAAGTCTTTTAAGCCTCATTATTTTCTCCTTGATTCTAAGTGACTTTTTTTCTATAGAGGTAAAACAATCTACATAAGAACATTCAAAAATTCATAGAAGTCAAAAAGTTAGTGACTCAATGCTAAAAATGGCATTTTAAAGTCTGAAATATCAGTTAAATGTGTCTACTATTTATAGGACATCACCATGCTATCCATGCTCCATACAAATTGCTGACCATAACAACATCTCAAGTGCTGAAATATTGTTGGAGAACAAGGTGGAGGACCTGTGAAAAGAGAGTGAAAAATGAGGAACTGCTAAATGAGAGTGAGTGGGATCAGTCATCCAACAGTATTTCAAGTTCTGGTGCGAGCTCTAAAATACTGCTGATGACTGATTCCCCTCATTCACATTTAGGAGTTCCTCATTTTTCAGATCAAATACTTGTATCACTGTTCAGAGGAGAAAACATAGGTCTCAAATTAAAATTGTATTCTACGTGAAATAAAGAAATAATAAAGTACTTAAAATCTTGTGAAAAAGTGTGAGCCCAAATTAAATCTCTCAAGCACTGGGGAAAAAAAAATAAAACTCAGTGGTATTCTGTGACAGAGCAGGACGCAAAGGGCACAAACTGAAACACAGTAAACTGTGTTTAAACATATGGAAAATAAAAACCCCTGTATATTGTAAGGGTGAACAAACACTGGAAGAGGTTGCCAGGAGATATTGTGGGGTCTCCAAACTTGGATATGATCAAAACCCGAAGGGGCAAAGTCCTGAGCAAGCTGCTTTAACTGGCCCTGCTATAACAAAGTGCAAGTGACTAGCTGATTTCACCAGGTCCCTTCCAACAACCTCAGCTACTGTACAATTCTATGATTCCGTAAAAATCCTGAGCTATATGAACATACCAGCTTAGTTTACCAAGCTGTTACCAATGAGACCTACACAAACAACTGTTCCATGCACTCCTAAGTCGCACAGACAGTCAGATTTAGGAAGGCTGCATAATTATCTTCAAAGAGGGTTGGGAACAACGCCCATTCTGACTCTAGAAACTCAGCTACAAAGTAATTTCTTGTCTCTGACAGTTTGCAGATAAACATTAATATGCTCAACAGAAAACATAATAAAATTGTTTTAACTAAACCTAGAAGCTACCCAAATTGAACTGAGAACTCACTCTACTCTGGGTGAAAAAAAACATTTATCCTTAGGAACATTCAAATTTTCACTGCTGAACAGTACACCAGAAAAAAATAAAATAAATAAATAAATAAATAAGCCAAGCTGGAAAAGACCTGTAAGATCAAATCCAACCATTACCACAGGACTGCCAAGTCCACCAGTAAACCATGTTACTGAGGGCCTCATCTACAAAGTTTTTGATCACTTCCAGGGACGGTGATTCCAACCTTCCCTGGGCAGCCTGTGCCAATGCCTGACCACCTTCTCTGTGAAGAAATTTTTCCTAAACATCCAATCTAAACATCCCTTGGTGCACAACTTGAGGCTGTTTCCTTTTGTCCTATCAGGTGTTACTTGGAAGAGACTGACAACCACCTCACTCCATCCTCCTTTTAGATAGTTGTTGGGAACGATAAGGTCCCCCCCGAGCCTTCTCTTCTCCAGACTAAACAGCTGCAGTTCCCTCTGCCGTTCCTCATCAGACTTGTGCTCCAGACCCTTCACCAGTTTGGTTACCCTTCTCTGGGCATGCTTCAGCACCTCAAAGTCTGTCTTACAGTGTGATCAGCGACTTCATGACATTTGCTAAAGCATCTCTGATCATTCAGTTACCAAATATGACTTCAAATAAACCAGACCATCACATGTCAAAACAATACCTAGACAATACATAACCTCCATTTCTACAGGGAGAAGTCACAAAACCACAATGCAAGTATTGCATATTTGTAGACAGTTCTTAAGCCTGTGTATTCTTCCACATTAAGTTGGCAACTGTAATCAAACTGATGGATGGAGAAACATACTAGTTTCTGGAGTAAAAGCATCAAATCTCTACATGTATAAACACTGTACTGAGGAAATTCCTTTGCTTAGAGTTCTAAGAAACTGCAGTTATGAGTAAGTATGAAACAAATTAACAGTAAAAATGAGTGATGGATATAAGATGGATATAAGACATACCTATAAACTCTGAGGGATTCTTATCACTGAAGTGTTCACATACACGAATAAATGTTTCTGTATTTTCAGGTGTAGGGCATTCACCGTGCCTGAAAAACACAGGAACACACAAATTAGGAGCCAGCTGGGGGAAGTGGAAGAGGAAAAAGAAAAAAAGTTACTTCACTGCGGTCTTTCATATTAAAAGCTAAATATTTAAAAAGTGCTGACAACTTACCCTTTACACTGGAGCTTTATATATTTAATCCCTTCTTTTTCTATATCGTTTCTATCATAGAATCTAGTGGTGTTGGTCAAGTCTACCAGTAAACCCATTTTAACCTAAAGAAAGACCAAACAAACCAAACAAAGTATGAGGTTCAAATATCAGTGCATAAATACTAAACAGCCAGTAACACCCAAATTAAAACAAATGGCAGGCTACAGCTGCACGTTTAAAAATTCTTAAATATTGCATTTGTTCACAAAATCTGTATTTTATCACCACAGTCATTTGTGTTTCTTTAAGAAACCTGGTGTCTGAATTAGCACTAGCCATCAGTGCAAAAACTTGTTTGTCCCACCAATGTTTCTAAGCAAGACAGGTCTGCTAACAGCAAGATGTATCTGGCAAAGTATTATTTTAATGTGTTAAAAGACAAGTAAGATGGAATCAGGTGCTCTTAATGCTTTAAGCAAAACAGTATTAAACACTGACACAGTGGAATTACCATAAAAAATATTAACTACTAAGTATACTTTCAGAAAAAATAACTCATCTTAATTTACCTATGCATTAAATTAAGAGTGCAAAAACAAACACACATTTTCAAGTTGAAAAGAAAAAATTCCTTTAAGTTCTCAGAAACATTTTATTCAAAGCTAAAACGCGAAATAACTTGGAATCTTCAAAGATTCTGTCAGTAACTACAGTGGCAGTGTCAACCCCTCTGATGTTAGGATGCACCTGAATTCAGGCTGTTTTGCCCACTTTACCCTCATGTGTCCCCTTATGCATGAACTTACTTTTTCAGTGTTTGCTTTTTATAGCAGTAAAATACATCTTTAAAAGCACCCTTGTGGAAGTTACTGTTTTAAAAGACAGGAAACAGAAATTCCACTGGGTGGCATCCAACGCACAGAGAACATCAGCAAAGTGCCTCCTACTGGTCCTTGATCCAAACAAAACTTCCACCAACCATAACCTCCCAGTATTCCTGTGCAAAAACAAGTGACTGACACACCTGTGTACTGAAAGAATTCCTGCCTTAACAGTGCAAGTAACTGTTTTCAGTCACAATGCTGAATGTCATGCTTTTGCGTAGGATCCTCACCATGAAACAATATGTCTTTTTAAAAGGCATTTTAAGAGTCTTAGTCTAGGAAAATCCTTGTTCCATACCTTTGCCTTTTTTAAAGACGTACCAATAGAGCACTTAAAAACACACTAACACTGAAGCAATGCTACCCATGCAAAAACATAGATCACTGCATCTAAAACTCAAGGACGTACTCATAAACAGGAGTTTGATTTACCTTTAGGTTTTATTTACCTTCAGGTCAACAGACTGGCAATAATTTAGCTGTGCAGTTGAAAGAACTGCAAATTAAAACACTGCTTCCAGACCATTCAGAAAAGATAAATTCCAATTATAATTGGAATACAGTTCAGAAACAGCTGTTTCACATAGGTATGTTGTTCAGCATACCTCAAAGACAATTTCCAATTACCTACAGAGGTAGCTATCCATGGTATTCAAAGCTCTGAGGATATACTTTCATAATACTTCTATAATACTTTATCAGATTTTAAAAAGCATCGTTATGTCAGCATTAAACATTTATAGTTTAATATCCAAATCAATTCTGGATTTCACCTTGTTTACTTCAACTTTGTATGTATTATTCATAATTTTTTATTCACTTCTATTACTCTGTTTTGCAGAAATACAAGCTACTTTAGTAGGGGCTCACATGAAAATACTGTTACATCACCTGAAACTTCAGATATATAGTGCCAACATGTGCTAAACATACAGACTAACAGCATACTAGCCAGCGATTTATTTTGTAGGAAGCATAAAAAAGCAATTAATTCAATGATTACTTCCTTCCCCCTCCTTTCCCAACAGCATTTACCAAGCATCTCGAAGATTGCTTAACTCACAAGGAAGACCACACTGAATTTCCAGGTACTAGACAGTAGGTCCATATCACTATGACACTGACATAAACCAGTTGAAAATAACTGTTCAAAGAAGAATGACATATTCTCACACCAGCACTTCCAGGTGATAGTACAAAAAAAAAAAAGCTAAAATAGAAAAGTATATATAAATGAGCTAGTCTTATAAAAACTATTTAGATACTTTTCTACCATTCTACAAAAGCAATGGCTCCATGGAGGGAATCCATAGACTATCTTCCAGTAACATGCCATGCTCCCAAATAAGCATAACAATCTCCCTTTTGTGTTCTGCATCCTACCAATAGTGTGGTTAAAGTTGGCAAAAAGACTGACATGAGAATCAGGTATATTTTCACCAGAGAGCTCTAGACTACGAAGCCACATAAATGGCCCCCTAACTACCCTCCTCCCTAACTTATACATAGAGACAATCTATTCTTTCATGTACAATACAGGGTTAGCTATAACTCTTCCAAGATGTCATCAGCTAAGGAGAAAAAAAAAAGTTATTTTCAAAGTAAGATTAAGATTTAATGAAAATGCCATTTAAAAGTAAAGGTTTCTGCATTCAGTCCCATTCTAGTAAAAAAGAAGACATTTCAAAATGTGAGTTACTCTTGGGGGGGGGTTACAACCAGCATCATCTGACAGTCTGGAGAACAGGAAAAAGAGCTGTGAGAAACAAGAAAGACAAAATTCCATTTTAGTGCTGAAAACTCAAAGCCAGTCCCCAGCCCTACTATTCTCAAATACCAACAGCTTCAAATGTTCCCACCAGAAGCCTCCAAACTTCCCCAAACTCTTACTACAATGAAGAACATTAAGATGATGCACAGAAGCACAAAAGAGTAATTTTATATCAAAGATTATGAGCTCAAAAAAGACTCGCATGCCTTTCCCTCAACTTTTAGAAATTACTCTTTTGAACATACTCACAGATTTCCGTTTCCTGGCTGACATGTAAAAGCTAGGAGAACACGACATACTTCAGACACAAAGTGCCACCAAGCGTTTGGAATGTTGCATTTAATTTGAATAGAATGAAATATAGCAAAGTGCCTGCTAGAGAGGAAATTCTCTACTACAGGACTCTTGGGCTTCTGGCCTGCTATTCCTTCGTCATTATTATGAATCACTTCAATCATACACGAGTGAAGATTTTGTGAAGTGACATTGTTCCTCACACATTTCAGAGCAGTAAACGAAGCAGGCATCAGACATAATCCAGCCAAAGCTATAAAAGCATGTATGGCATATAAAGTGTATAAGGTCTGAAAGTAGTTTCCTTGTCTTCCACAGAGCATAAACATTTGCTCTATCAGTTCATGGGATTAGCTGCACATAACACACTACAATTTAGAGAGTGCAAGGCAAAAGGGTAAAGAAATTTTAAAAAAAGCAGGGGAATTATTTAATACATCAAAGTACACAATTATGATGTTCCGAAAATCTATGCTATTCCCACTGTAGCACAGGAATCATTTCAGTTACTGAACTGGGGTTATATTATGCTTGTCCTGACCAACCAGAATTCTCTCCTAAAGTATAGATTATAGTACATGTACTTCCATCATGCAGGCACCTTGCTGTGCTCTGAATCCCTGATGTCACACCAGTCATCACAGTCATCCTCTCAGTCATGCTCTCTTAAGTCTGCTCCTAAAAGTTCTTAATAGAACTGATTGTTGAAAGACTATCTATGCTAAAATGGAAAACAAAAAGTGTTTCTCCAGCCAATGTTTCACATGAATCCCATCTTTCAGCCCACCATACCCAATGAACGACACAGCTTTGGAAGAAAATATAATTTTAAATTGTTGAGCAACTTCTCAACAAAACATACATTTATTTCTCACAAGCACTGTCACAACACTGCAATCTTAGACACCACATTGAAACACAACTGAAACTAGTTATTTTTCTTGCTTCTAATAGTAAAAGATGACTGCACAGAAGGACAAAAAGTTCACTGCCAGCTTGAAATTCTCATACATACAATATACCATGATCTTCATACCACATTAATTCTGCTCATACTTTGGCCAGGCTATCCATGTACTCCTGCAGTAATAAAAGCCTTCTCTCTCACTTTTCCACATTTTAGCTATCTCCAGCTATTAATGCCTTCTGCATGTGCTCTATTGCTGCTGTGCAATTAAATGGGCTTAGCTAGATTCCCCTTGTATGACCTCAGAAGTTTCTCATTAGACACTGGAACTTGAAAATATTCTTCCCAGGAGGGAGAGAGCATACTACAATACACTGAATTCCCACCAGTCCCAGGATCTTTTTCTTTCATATCTTATTTGACAAAAATAGTTTAAAACAGTGACTGTGAAAACTGTGAAAACAGTGAAGTGGCTGATAAGTGATAACTAGTTTTCCTAATAAGAATACTGTAACTTGAGCATACTAAATGCCCACACATTATTTTGAGTTAACTAATGTCCTAGTTCTTTGTAACAGAACTAAAACTACCTTTTATGAAGTATAAATAGTATTAGACTACATACTTAAAGAAATAAAAAAATTGCTCCTGCAATTTTGGGGTTTTTGAGACTATTAAGATACTATGTCAATATTGGCAATCAGAATAAAACCAACTGCCATCCCTGATCAAATCAGTTTCTAACATTCAGGGTTTCAGCAACCAGCTCCATGAGAAAAAGGGATCACACAGGAAGCTTGTTAGAGAAAGTTCCTCCCACACAGATGTTGTCTTAAATACTGAACCAGTACCTTCAAAAATCTGCAGTAGCAGTAATATCTCACTATTACAAAAATACAGATGCAGAAGTTTCTGCTGAAATCTCTTATTTAGAAGATAAATTATACAGACTTAAGTAATAAGTAGGTCTCAGAAGTGATTAGTTCTCCAAAGTATTAGCAGTAGAGCACACTGCAGTAAAATGATGAGAACCATGCACTATGAGCTACTTTTGCCTTACAAAAAACCATTTTTTAAGGTCTCCTCAACTGCACATTCATCTTATTGCCAGATCATCGGTAAACTGATGTCCTACAAATACAGTACTCCAGTAACCCACTGCATATCTCAGTAAATAAAAAAAGTCATGTTTTAAAATAGAAAACATTTAGCATCAATACCAGGGTTCAAGACAATATAATAGAGTAAGAATACGGAGTTTTAGAAAATTTCTATCTTCTGCCTGATAACCAAAATTACCCAAATACAAGTGAGGATCCTCATGCTAGTAACTGTACTATCAGATTCTAATCATTTGATGTCACTCAAGCCATTATGAATTTGTAGCACTGCAATAGAACTGATTGATGTGCTTAGTGGATGGGCTAATGAAGGCTCACCATGACTTTTTTTTGGTGGCAAGTGACTAACAAGTAAATAGTGAGAAACTGAATAAATCTACAAAGTTCCCTATAACTACAAAACATATGCAGAATTTTAAATTATTTTAAACTATGAATAAGATCGGGTTTGGAAAATTCTAGGTATGCCCACTAAAGTTGGTCAGAGTCAAAACCAATATAATGCATAAAAGAGGAAATCAAATAGAATTTAGATGCACAGATCCAAGAATGTGAAGAAAAACCCTACCAGTTCAAGCACCTGAGAACAGACACATATGCTTCATTGATAGTACTTTCTTATCGCATTAGCCCACAGGTGCCTCTATCGATGCTACGCTGAGTACCTCACCATCTGCTTTATAACTAAGCCTAAATGAGATTCATAAAATGGAAGATTCCCATATTTTAGTCACCTGATTCTTCTAGTGTTTAAGCTCTGATATGGTTAAACAAGTTCAGAATTAATTTAACTTAGATCAATGGCAATAAAAGAAACAAACAAAAACCACAGAAGTAGCACTGTTAGCTTTATATAACACATAGTAAAGACAAAATGGTGCTATCTTTCTATGTAGCAGTTTAATAAACAGATTAAAAGAATTAGGTTGTAGGCCTTTCTTTGCCTGGCAGGTTCAAAATCCCATTTCCCACATCTCCAGATGCACTGGAGTGGGCACACAACAGACCTACATGAAAGGCTAGAAAGGTCCTGTTCCCCACCTTTATCCTTAAAGTGCTATGGTGCAGAGCAGCATGCAAGTTGAAGTAGGTGGACAGAAACAGGAGAAACAATTTAAAAATAAGCCAAAAGCACAGCTCTGTCACCCAATGATAAATGTATCCACCCACCTTCTTGGGTCCTATTTTTTTTTCATCCTTGCTCCTGTATTTTTTCCCCCTATTCACGCATTTTGTTTTTCCACTAAAAAGCCACTGGATAAAATCGGTAAGTCATTTTCTTCAACACTTGGGTATGACAGATTAGATACAATAAAGCATCTGTGCATTCTATGCATCAAAAGAAGAAAATAATGCACTGAAACTACAAAAGAGTTGTATGAAATTCTCCTATCACTTTCAAATGTTTTCACTACTTAAGTAAAATTGCAACTTACCATTATCTATACACAAGTAATTTGTAAAAATACAAACTTGGACTATCGAATGTTGACAATGACATCTCTCCAAGATGCAATAATAGTGACAAAGAAGAGAGAGATTATCACTGCTAACACAGCGAATGAGCTGGAAGGTTTTGCACAGTTCTTGCCTGTAAGAAAGTACTTTTGGAAATTGAGGATTTGCAGAGAAAACCTGAAAAAGTAAATAAAAAAATAAATTTTCCATACAGATGTCCCAAAGGAAGCCACCAACAACTTTCTTCTTAAATCTGAAAAGCAACATTTGAATGAATATTAATAAAGTAATGCTTCAGTTACTAGAAAATGTAACTTTACCTTCAGACTCTTTAAGTAGTTGGACAACATACTCGGGTGAAAACGATTTTCTTCAGCAACCTGCTCATCATATCTTGGTCCTAACATTGTCTTCAAAGGTAAAAACTTCCCTGTGAAAGATAATCAAATTTTGCAGTATTTTATGTGTATTCATATGTAAACTTATAACTTAGCCATTTCAAAGCAACATGCTGAACAGATTTAGAGGTTCACCTTCAATGAAAAATAATCACAGGAAAAATATCAATAACAGTTAAGTGGAATACATTTTTTAGTCACAAGTTCTCAAAACTCACAAATACGTTTAGAAGTTTAAAGGAAATACAAACCAAAGTGATTTAACATTTTTAGCCAGCTTTTAGTGTGATTTAAGCTGCGGAGCTACAGCGCACAACAGGGAACATTTAAACTCAGTCCATTTAAAAACATGAAAATAGCATTTTAAATGACAGTCTGTTACCCAACTGTGTAAACATCAAGCTTTGATTACCTGCAAACATAAAACACGGTAAAGATTGCTGACAAAAAAAAAAAAGGCATATCTATACACTACAGATCTTTCTAATGTGCTCCTCAACACTTGGAAGAGATCTGCACCAGTGTTCAAAGTTCCCCAGAAACACAACACCTACATGTGCTTCAGACATCAAAGAACCATAACACAAGCACAACAAAAACTTGACTAGAATTAGTTCTTGCTGGACTACATCCATCACTCCCTAGAACCTCAAATTATTATTTTTTAATATCAATTTTATTTTTTATCAGTCATATCCACCACAGAATATCTGCAATAATCTCATTAGAGATTCCTAGCTCTTCCTGAACGACAGCAAGCTACAGGCATGCCTCTCCCTCAAGTGCAGGATATACTGACCCAACAGCATTTCCTATGCTTCTAAACAGGCAGGAACTTAATAGTCCAGGTCACTCCCACCATGCCTGCCTGGGAAGAAGCACATCTCCTCCCACATGCACCAGAGACCCTTCACTGCAGTTAGCTGTAGAAACTGAATGCAAATTGATAGGAAAAAGGACACCTGACATATATCACCAAAGCGATATAGGCAGACTGTAAAACTGGGACAACCTCAGCGTTTTTAAATAGCTATGAAGATACCTAAATTAATTATAGCCCAAGACTGATCAAATAAACCATCCTCCAAGAAAACAGGGGAGAGAGGGGGGGAAATTATGCCCCAGAATAATTCCTGAACTCTTTTTTTTTTTGTTTGTTTGTTTTTAAAAAAATTGATTCCATGCATTTAACAAGACAGCCCTTCTAAAACCAAAAGGAAATGCAACCATATAATTGCATGGTACAGAAGAGCAGCAGATTTTTTTTTTTTTTTAAATGCAAAAAGAACTCTTAATTAGAGCACCAGACATAAACCTTCCACAAAGAAAATACTACTGGACTCTGATGTTGCCAAATTATACCTCTAAAATGCTTCTAATAGCAGTAAATGCCAGCCAGGATCTTGACACATTTGAGAGGCAGGCCCTTGCAAACCTCATGAAGTTCAACAAGGCCAAGTGCAAGATCCTACACATAGGTCATAAATACATGCATAAATACAAGCTGGGCAGAGAATGGGTTGAGAGTCGCCCTGAGGACAAGGACATGGAGGTGCTGGTCGATAAGAAGCTCAACATGACCCAGCAGCAACGTGCTTCTTCAGGCTGAATAACTCCAACTCTCAGCCTGTCACTTCCTCATGATAAAAGAAACAAAATTCTCCTGTTTTCAGCAAAACAAAAGCACATTGAATGAAAAGACATTAAAATGCCCATTGTATTCAGCTAGAAATCAAGTCTTGAGAGAAAAGCTCACTAATCCTTGTAAAAAAACACATGCCATTTTTGCTAAATGAATGCTGCTGAAAGCCGCATTCTCTTGACAATTAAAATTCAGAGTTCTCTGTGCCCTAAATTTTATCAAAACTTCTTATATAGTCTAAAGTATTTAACTTCTATGAAAGGGACATTATAAACCGCAAAAGACAACATTATGGAAACTGAGAAGCTCTACACAACATGTTAGGTCAGGTTTGACATTAGAAACACCCTCATTATCATACATGACTGAGACCATTCCAAACTTTACAGCTAGAAGTAAAGTTATGCAGTCATGCATTCAACATACACAGTGAATTTATAAGTCATTTAAATTTATTTGACTGTTAGAAGAAATTTAACTTCACTTTACTTCCTTTGCCTTTTTATTCCACCAGTTAGACATCCTCCTCCCTGGTCACAACAGTTGGGTTGACTTCTCCATTTCCTCACTTACTGACCTATCTGCTTTAATTAACTTTCTTCTTTGTGTTCTTTGTCATCTTCAGCCCTATCATTCAGCCTCTCTTACTCACTATTAACCCACATTAACTTGTAATCTTCCTCCGTACAGACTGATTATGCAAATCCTAATTTTGGATGACCTTAACGCAAAAATCTACCGTCACCATAACTTTTGCAAAACACTAAGCATGCTTCAAAGGTTTTATAACTTTGTCACTCCCATCCCAATACATCCACTCGCCCATTACAGAACATGAAGAATGTAATTAACTTTCCTTAGCCATGGCATTCAAGAAAATGACCTTTATTGACAAAAGAGTCAACAGATACAAAAGAAAACTACCATCCTTTATGAGATGCCAGGAAAAGAGAATAGAGTTGGAAGACAGTGCTTGAAAGTTAAGATCATTTCCTGTAGGCTCTGATTAGAGACTGCACATTTGCACTGAAGACTCTCATGTTCTCCATCTTCTGGAATAGAAAATTCATTCTCTTCTTAGCAGCGGCCCTTGATTTAGTGTCTGATTTGCATTTTTATTTCCTTCTGAGCAACCATAATACATTCCTGTTCATCACCAAGAAAAGACAGACACAGTTTTATCAGCATCCCCTGCAGCATTTGAAGACCTTTACACAGCTGTGGAAGAGATAAGAATTCTAATAGAGACCATTTACTATCACTTCTTAAGATCAAACCCAGATCTTTAGAAGTATTTAGATGCCCAACTTCTACAAATTTCAGTTTGTATCACTGAGAAACAGCTTGTATGTCAACAAACAAACAAGCTGCCTGCCAAGTCTAGAAGAGGGCAATGAATTCCTATAATTTAGTTCAAATTTAGGGAAATTTTATAATCAGATTATGAAAACAATGACTCTTCTTTGTCATTTCATTTTGGTTTTGTTTAAATAAATTAATTCATTTCAATTTTGTCAAATAGTTTTGGAAAGTGGATATTAAAAACCATTTTCCAAATTAGTTACCTGTATAACAGATGTTTTTTCTTCAGGCTGGAAAATAGGTAAAAATTCTAAAAATAACAGCCCAGTATGTGAGAGCATCAAGCGGATAAATCCAAGAGAACTCAAAGTGAAAAATGCAAAACATCACATTTCCGACATATACATGCTCTCATTTTGGCACATTTGAATCCTAGAGCATACCAGTGGAAATGCTACCCTTAATTTAGTTTAATTTTCTGTGACAGGAAGCTATCAACTCAGTATGTGACATTAGCCACTAATAATGTATGACCATGGTATGTTTAGATTGAGCACCAATTAGGAAGGCTAGACTGTATAACCTGAACAAGGTTAAGAAAGGGAGACCTGAATATAACAAAATAGTAAAATCTACAATAAAAAAACACAAGACCAAAAACATCACCACCCTAAGACGTAACAGTCTTCTATTTCCAAGAACAACTATGCTGGGTCAAGGCACCCATTTCACCTAGTATCTCATTACCAAAACAGATGCCTAGGAAAGAGTGTTAAAACGATGACAATGACAATCCATCACTGGATTATTCTCCCCATCTACAAGCTATAGCTCAGCAACTTCCTGAACCAGAGACGTTACTCTTCTATTTGAGGTGCTGTCTCCACAACCACTTGCAGTATGGATGATTTTAATAATACCACTGTTCTGCATGTACATCTAGAATGGGTTTAACTAACACGAATCAATAGGAGACTAAAAGACACCACTGACACTTCTCATGTCTCTCCTTCAGTATCTTGCTAGCACTTCCCATGGGAAAACCAAAATGAACTGGGTTTCCTGAGGGTATAAAAAGTAGGTACCTCCAGAGATGACAATGACAAAGAAGTAAGGCTGAAACAACCTGATCACTTCAGATCTAAGAGTTCAGAGAAAGTACTGAGGTGTTACCACAATACAACAAATGTGAAAATGTGCCATTGTGATGAACCATAAAACCAGAAAGTGGCAGAAAATCACCAAGATCTAAAGAAGTAAACTGGAAAATAATGGGAGATGTAGATCAATTCACCTAATTCAGGATGAAGGGTCCTGTGAACCTGAATTAACCCAATCTCACCAAGAGAAGAGCTCCAAGCCTCATTGGTACTTGTATTTGAGCTCACCTGGAAATTCTAATGCCACAGCCATAAGACAAGAGTGACAAAACACTCAATGAGTATTTGTCCTCAGAAGCCAGACAAATCTTGCTCAGCAACATTATTACTATTACACTATCAGATGGGAATAAAGTCATGCACAGATGCTAAGAAATTTGACAGAAATGCTAATTAAAATTAGACTGTAACACACCTCAGAGACAATACCAACATTAAACTCTAAAAAATTCTCTCTCTAGAAAGGTGTTAGATGTCTTTGAATATAAAATAGTAAAAAAACAGGAGAGAAAACTGGCGGTGTATTATGACTTTTGGTAAGTTGTACACTCTAAAGACCTAAACATTGGGTGAAGTAATATAAAAATACATTACAATAAAGCAGCCAAAGAAATGAACTAAGCACTTTTTTTGTGCAGTAACTTCTTGTGGATGATCACACTGAATGGAAAAGAATTACCTTGCAGTTACTGAACAAACAAACACACAAGCAGTGATGGCACAGCAGATGACACGCTGATGACCTGAATTCTTGCTTACTCTATGCTGCTATTTTTGAGAAGCCATGGCTTAAAGGACAGACAAACAAACAAAAGAGACAACTTCTGCAGAGCAAGAACTTGCTGAGAAGTAAAAGAAAGAATAGAGTCATTAGTCTATTTTTGTTGTGGCCAAAGGCTAACAATTTAGGCTATCAAATCTCTTATTAGATACAAAGCAATGCATTTGCCAGTGATCAGGAAAAAGAGGTTACAGAGACAACACAGCAATGCTGCTAATTAACTGAGTCAAGTTATATATAACTGAGTCAAACATAAGGAACTCAAGGGAAACCAGTAAACATACAAAATGAACAACCAACATTAAATACTGACATGCCAAATAATGCATATTGATGGGAAGATTAAGCCTACTGAGATGTCTCACGATTCTAAATAAACTCGTAAACAGTCATCAGGGTCTTCAGTTTCACAATCAAATGTTGTAAAAAATTGTAAGGTGATGATGTAGAAACATGGGATAGAAAACTCTAAGAACTGTAACTATTAAGCAAATCACAGCATGGTTCCATCTAGAATAGCAGCAACTGCTGAGTTTTGTAAAAATACCTTTAAATTACTGCAGACAGAAATATGAAAGAAGTAAAAACCAGAAAATATTGTGGGGAGAAGACTAGGGGTTGCAATGGCTTATCTTGTAAAGAAGAGCTTGGCAAAAGTGCAAACAGCAAAGCTTGTTTATTCTACCTCATACCAGGCAGCAAGAGAAACATTCATCTTAAGTCAATATGGTAGTTAACTCGCCACCAAAAAAAGTGTTTACGTGAGAACTAATTCACTGCCACCAGATGCAGCAAGACTAGATACCTAGCAACAATCAAGACAGTGTATTACAGGTAAGAGTATCCAAGATGACGGCAATCACTGACATGTGTGAAACACACATGTAACTTCGGAGCACAATGTTTAAACATCTTCCAGCTAAGCAGCTTAGGAATGCACCAGTGACTAACAGGTCAATGTCAAGTCAGCCCAGTAACAGATCAACACTCATAATCATCGGAGCCTTCAGGAAAAGAAAGCAAGAAAGGAAGAAGCTGTATGGGGAACCAGTCAGGGTTGAGACATGTCTCCATTTCAGCGGCTTCTGCACACCCGGCTGCCGTCTCGCTCATTAGATATAACGGGTGGGAAAAGTCTTAGTGCAAAGCGAGAACTGACCGTTAAGGCTCTCGAGAGCAAGAGAGGGCCCATATCCCTGCACGAGGGTCGGGCGAATCGGTCCCAGGGACTGCACCAGCTGAACAGAAAGCGAGCCTCCGCGCTGAAGGCAGAGCCCCGCTACCAACTGGGCTTTAAGTAGAACAGCCGTCCTACGGGAAGGCAGCCCCAGGACAAGCACCGGCCCAAGGAGCGCATGGGGGAACAGCCCCGCACCAGCACCGCCGCGGCACAGGACGAAGTGGCCCCAAGGAGGCCATCGCCCGTCCCACGACGCTGCGGAAAAGCGGGGACCGGCGGGCAGAGGAGCGAAGCGGCGGGCGAGCGGGTGCCCCCGCTAGTACCAGACGGCCGTCCCGGGCAGGGCGGAACCGGGCAAGGCAGAGCAGGACCGGACCGGACTGGACCGGGCCGGGCAGGGCCGGGCCACGCCGGGCGCTCACCTGCCACGGGCTGTCCCCTCCTGGGGCAGTGGAGCCAGCGCGGCGGGATCTTGTTGTAGGACATGGCGGGGCCGGGCCGGCCGCTGCCCGCCCGGAGGGGAGGGGAAGGGAAGGAAAAAACGCGGGGAAGGGAGCGGGACGGCCTCAGGGCGCTCAGCGGCCCCTCGCCCGCGGCGCCTTCATTCAGACCCAGCTCCGCCTCAGCCGCCGCCAGCCCACAGTGCACCGCGGGCGCCGCTTCCGGTTCCGGGCCGCGGCTCGCGGCTGCCTGCCGCAGGCGGGGTTGGGGGCGTCAGGAGCGGCTGGGCTTTAGGTATAATGTAAGAGTTGGGGGAAGCGAGATGGGCTGCGTCTGTGTGGGGCCGGGATGTGTAGGTCCACAAGCCAAAGGTGCTGGTTGGTCCTTTGTCTCCGAAAAAGGCATGGGGCGGGAAAGGTTCCCAGTGAAAAGCGAGGTTTCCGTTGGAAGAGGACAGCCAAAGCGGCGGTTCCTCAGCATGGAGAGGAGGTAGCCAGGCTAGGTCACAGGCCCCTCCGAGCCAAACTAGTGGGAGATGGGCTGGAGGTGTTGGAGGGATCGCTTGTCCGGAGCTTCCGGACTCCCTGGGAAAGGCTGTTGGCGCATGTGGAGAGTTTATGTGGGCATAAGAGAGACTGGGCAGGAACTAGAAAGAGAAAGTAATTGAAAGTTTTTAAAGTAGCTGACTGCGTCAGGCTCGGGAAATGTCATGAGCTGAGAATAGCTGGAGGCTTGGACAGACATGTTTGCTCTGGTTTTGGTTTTCCATCGGTGTTTACATATAGCTGAGACTGGAGGTGGAAATAGATTAGCTCTATAGTGGAACTGTGCTAATCTGCTTGTAATAGATATGCTACTATAGCAGAGATGCCTATGTACTGGTGTCATGGTTTGAGCCCAGCCAGCAGCTAAGTACCACGCAGCCACTTGCTCACCTTCCCCAACAGTGGGATGGGGTGAGAAGCAGTGGGAACAAAAGGTAAAAACCCGTGGGTTGAGAGAAAAACGGTTTAATACTTTAAATAAAAGTAAAATAATAATGTAATGATAATAAAATTAAATAGAGATGAACTAATAAGCCCTGCACTTCCCCCTCAGAAATCCAAACAAGTGATGCACAGTACAATTGCTCCACACCCACTGACCTGTACCCAGCCCAGCCTGAGCAGCAGGTGACTGTTTCCTGCTGCATTTTATCACTCTAGATTTTATTAGACATCGTTTCTTCCATAGAATATCCTTTCGTATTAATTGAAGTAGCCAGTTAAGTAGTTTGCATATCTGAGTCATTAGGTTCTAATACTACATTAGAAGTTTCTGACTGGCTTCTAGGGCTTTTGTGATCTTCGGATATTAGTTTTCTAATTCTAGATAAAATTTAAAATCTTGCTACATCAAAGGACTATTATTACTTTCATTAACTGTTAAATACACTTACATTAAAACATTACTTCTTTATGTTTGAAAAAAGGTGTTGACTGCTCCGTTACAGAACAAACAAGCAACAGTTAGACACCAGGTGGTGCTGAAGACCAGTTAGAAAAGAAAGTGAAACGAGTGCAAGGAGTGTTCAGAAAGAGCAAGAAGCAAAGGACTCCGTTTCTTATTTCAGTAAATTAGGAGCAACATACATTAACATCAGCAGTATGACACAATTAGGAACAAAACTATTTCAGAGGTATAGTACAAAAACGTATGAATGAGCAATAATCTTTGTTTTTGTCATTTAACTTTGAGATTCTGATACTACCACAAGATTTAAGTGAAAGTAATTATGAAAGAAGCTAACTGTAGGCAAACATGATACATACAGTATTATTTTCCACTTTATGGTATAGGTGTTCACCTATAAAGAAACTTGATGCTATAAATTTGTAAGTTATCATATATGGAACAGAGAAAAATATATTTTTATGCTTTATTTACTGATTCAGTTAATTAATTTCTTGCTTATTGGTTTTAATGTTCACGGGAAACTGACTTATGACAAAATGGATGACTAGTACAGTGTTCCTTTATGACTGGTTTACTTTCAGTGTGCATGAAACTTTCATGGGGAGGGGTGAGTACTGCCTAAATCTGAAGAAATATTTTAACTTCTTTGGTACTATAGTCATATTTTATGCCAGTAATACTTAGATTGTAATAATATCAGAAACAAAACCAAAACCCTAAAAAACAGTAGAGTGAGAACATACTGAGAAATGAAAAGTTAGTATTATAGTTGCTTATGGTTAAGTTCTCTAATACATATGTAGGCTTCCACATTTAAAAAGGCTAAGTATGCACTCAAAAAAAAAGCTAGGAACTCAACACTTTTTAACTTATTTGTTTGGTGTCAACAAATAATTAAGAACCTAACTTCTGAGACAAATTATTTTTCTGCTGCAATATATTTCAAAAAATAAAATGTCATTTACAGTGTTTTTCCTATAGAAAGCTTTGAGAGGACATCATAAACAAAAATACCAGTCTGTAGTCTTCACAACATTAGGGGGCAACATGATCTCACAGACTTAAAATGATGTAAGTTTAAGTACTGATACTTCTCCTGTCCAAAGTAAACAGGAAACAGCATAAAATAGCAAAATCAACTCCTGGAATCACTCCCTAGTGTGAGATTACGATACAGTTCTTAATAAAATTTCCAACAGAAGACAACCCAGACATTTAGTAGAACACAGACTACACCCTCCTTTCTGTAAGAGTAATAAAACTAACAGACTAATGGATGCAGTATAAGCAGCTTGCTTTCAAGTCTTAATTTAAATCTTAAATTTTCCTTCAGGGTTTCATTCTGGAAATACAACATTTTCAGCTCAAGCATTAGTTCAACCCATAAGTCTGTGTACAGGCAGGGAGCACGCAGATGCAGCTTGGGATGCAGCTGCTTTAAATCCCTGGCACTGAATTTGGTATCATGCTTGGGATAATCACCATAAGGTATCAGACTACACCACCAAACATGTGTGCTGTAATGATGACATATAAATCTCACATCAGTACAGCAGCCATTAACAGTCTCAGCTCTGACATGCAGACATGGCAGATGGTTTACTTAGCAGGTGATGTACTTAGCAGATCTATCTGGGAAGGAACTGGAAAAATGTGTGTCTGTGCAGCAGGAAGAAGGTGTCTGTCTGTCCAAAAGGTTGCTGTTCTTGTAGAAGGACTACAGCTGTGACTTCAAGCACTGACTAGCAGGCCTGAAAAACAAGATGCCTTGCTAATTGTTCCCCTGCAGCTGAGATGATGGTGTGCTTGATGGAACAGATAAGAAGCTGGACAGCAAGCATATAAGCAAAATGCCCGTCATTCCTGGAAGACTAACACTGGTCTCCCTAGAGTTCTTATGGTTTGACCTAGACATCTGAGGCCTTACTCACATCAGATGTGAAGTATGATTTTCAATGGAAATCTACACTATGAGAAACAGCCACATGTAACATTTAAGAATATATGGACTACTGCACAAAATGAAACAATATGGTAGTAGTGTGCTTTGAGTATGAATAAAGTTATCAACCAACATTTCACAATGGAAAATGACTAGCAGTAGGCAAAAGTATGACATAATATACAAGAAACTCATCTGATTTATGCAAGTGGAAAGCATGACTCATAGTCTTTGGAGCTGGGCTGGGGAGTGACTGGATTCCACAAAGTAAAACTGTTGCTACACTTTCTAGTTTCTTTACTGCCTGAATATGGACACCTTAGTAAAATTCTTGCCCTGAATTGAGTCTGTGGTTAAAACTAGTGGAGTAACTGAGGTCCTGATTAGTGATGGAGGCAGACTAAGACAGTCAGTGACTGCTGCAGGGTTATCACTCCTCTACAGCCTGAAATAGCCGAGAGAGGGTCAGTGTTTCAGCCTACAAAGCTGTGTATGTGATGATGGAAGTTCTGGGTTGCTATACTGGCAGAAATCTTTTTCTCATGTGATCAGTCATACAAAGAAAATATTATTACCCATAGGTACTCTTTCAGACCTTCTGCATTATAAGTTTGTTCCTATAGATATGTATACTATGGATATACGTGAATATAAAGCCTGTGAAGAATAATGCATGTATGAGCTATGATCTAGTACCAGAGAAAATACATATAGACCTCATTTTATTTATATGGCTTTATTATACACAAAACATGTGCAACTACTGTGCAAATGTAAATGAAGACTCAGTCTCTTTCTTGAAGTGTTTGCAGTCCTGAAAATATGCCAAGAAACTGGCCAAAGGCAAAGGAAAGAAATAAAGCAAAGTGATCAGCCTGGCAGCCACATAGGCTTTTTAAAAATCAAATCTGAATATATATTTATATTGTATACAAATTAAGTTATGGAAAATGTGTATGCATTTATATACGTATAAAGTCAGATGCGCAAACGTTGCCCTTGAGGGGTTAGTTTTACTTTCTGTCAGTGTGTGAATGAGCTTTACAAGAAATACTATTTTTTCCCAAAAAAGCCTCACTGAAAATGGAATAAAGAGCAAAAGGAATATCCTAGCATATACACCTGCAGCATCACTGTTCTAGCAAACCTTAGGAATATGTTGGCAGATGTCATTATAGACCATGATGCTGTATAGGTTGTAAATTCACATCTTGCAAGCATTCCTTAGAGAAAGGATTAGATTTCTTTTTTTTTTTTTTCTTCATTTGAAATATGTTTGTCATTCCCTAGAAATACTCTTTCACATTTTCACCACTTTAGGCTTCATAGCATAGTGGCAACTTATGATGGACATTCTGGGATAAACTTTGAGAACAAAGTGCCTGTCGTCCATTGCTATTCACACCGCTACAGTTGAAACCATGCCACTTCTTTCCAATGTTTGTTTTACCTGCTGTAGCTAGGCTGAGATTAATGCAAAGAAAACCCAAACCTATTACCCTTTGCTCAGTATGAAACTGTCCTTGTCCAGATGGACTTTCAGGAAGTTACTCACAGTGATTAAGGTCCTTGAGAAAGGGAAGGAGGTACAAAGATGACTCTGTACTTGACTGAAATGAATTTCCTATATTTCCAAGTAGTTTGAAGTTTAGGGTTTTGGCTGAATCTTTATGCACAGTGCAGGCCATTACTGGAAAATGTTACACTACTTCAGAAAAGTCACTTTGTGAGTTCCTGTATCTACCTCTGCTCTACAGAAACTGCTTTTCAAAAGTCCCTTTGGAGAGGAAAATCTCCACATAACCTTCCACCTACTGGGAGCTAAATCTGCTAAAATGAGTTTAGTAGTGTATTTTTTACTATAATTGAATGTTTTGTCAGAAACCTGCCATGTGACATGTTCTAAGCTTTCTAAATTTCAGGGTTTAAACTTTTATCAGGGTTTAAACTTTTAACTTCAGGTTTTTAAACTTTTATCAGCCTCTGTAGACCATGGTTGAGGCCCTTCCTATACATGTTCTCTAACATGGAAAATCAGAAAAACATGCCAGCAAAAGCTGGTACCCAACAGCAGAGACTCACAAATTGAACTGATTTATTAAATGTAAATTATTGAATGGTAATGCAAAGAGTTTCAAATGAGTATAAATAGTAAGGACACAATGCTCATTATACACAAGGAGATGATAGTCTAAAATAGGAAGCCTGTTCTGACATTTTGCATCTCAGATGCGGAATCGGATTACCACAGAGGGAGCAGATAAAATGAAAAGACGAGGCAGTTTTGTCCTGAAACACAGCCCACTTCATTATTTTCTATTCTTCTCTACACTGCAGTATGTACCAGCTTCAAAATGGGTAGTGCTGTTGCTAGGTAATGCTCTTTACCCACTCAGTAGCTGAAGTTTCAGCCACACAAGGAAGATTGTTTATATATCTAACAGCATAAAATTAAAATTGAAGGCATTGTTTAATGACTGTTTCCCTGCTCCAACATCCCTGCTCCAAGCCATGGGCCTCTTTCCTGGGAGCAACCCAACCACCAGCACAAGCAAAGCACTTTTGTAGGCTGTAGATCAACGTGATTTAAGTGGTAGCAGCTGCAAGCCCTCCCAGAGCACTCTCCTTATCTCAGCTGTGCGATCAGGCTCACACACTCTTTCTTCTGCCATGTTGATTCGTCCCTTGTGCTGAGCAACTGCCTGTGCAGTGGAACAAAGCAGGGAATCGATGCAGCTAGAAAGCAAACAGGCTTCCCCCTCCCTCTTTGCTGCGCTCAGCTGGGTTGAGTTCCTCGCTCTGGTTCATTCTGCAGCTGCATAAGCAGTGTGGATAAATTCAAGAGGGAAGTGTATCAGATGGTCAGGAAAAAAAGGTGGGCAGGAAAAGGAATGGGGCTGTTCATGCTGCCTTAACACATAGCTGGTATTGCCACCAAGTATCAAAACACAGCCTTGATTCCTCTTAGATCTGTGATCTATCAAGGATCTGAAGGAAATCTGGGTCAGCTTAACGTGTAAAGCTGAACTAATAAAAGAACACAACTGACGTTATTAATCCAGATGTGGAAATAAACATTTTGCTCATACTTTAAGAGGAAAAAAGAATGCATGGGAATTTTATTGCTGTATTTTTTAAGATTTCCAATGTGGAAAAGACCAAAACAAAGTTAAAACTCAGTGCACCTCTTGGAACCACAGTCAGCAAACTCAGGTTATATCTCCCATTGTTCCTGATCTAGCTGGGTTTTTTTCCATCTGTTACTGACACCCACTGTCATAAAGAAGCTTTTTTACCTTTGGGTGGCAAAACCACATGTATAAAACCTGTTAATTTCTCTCTCTTTTTTTATAGGGTGTGAGCTACAAAGTATGGTCCAGTTACATTCACCATCTATTTAATGCTAAGTATTATTTTGTTCTACATAAACCATGAAATCCAAAGGCAGGACAAATAAATGTGTACCCAGTCTCGACAGTAGTAATCACCTCAGAGATAAAGTAATCTCTGTCACTGAAGGATACAGCGGCTGCAGAGAGTACTTGCCAACTCCGCAGATCCACCCTGGAAGATCTATGGTAATACAGGCAACTTACCACCTAACCTATTTATTCTTTCTTCCTACTTCTCAAGAAGCAACCAGGCTTGCAGAGCTCCCTGTGGGATCTCTGATCCTTTTCAGCCCTAGGGCCGTGCCACTTTTGCAGCAGCTCACAAAAACGTTCTTCTCCTGCAGTGAGAATTCACTTTCAACTGTGCCTGCTACCAAATAGGTTTCCAAAGTACAGCCAAGTATTTCAGCCTGATAGTACACTGGCTGTGCCAGCACGATGTGTGCACAAACTGTCTTTGTTGATTTAGCTTCCTAGAGGTAGCTTAAAACAGCAGTGCGACCTACAAAAATGATCCACTAACCTGAAGGAAAGCTGGGAATGGAAAAAAGGGCTCAGTCGTGGCATTCCCTGAAGGAACTAGTAAGAAATGAAAAGGGATCAGAAGGAAAGAAAAAGCTAATAAAGAAAATGATATAACAGAGAAAGCTTTTGATATGACTCCTGTGTTTGCATCATCCAGCTCCCTTTTTACAGAAGTAATTCATACCATTAAAGGTACACTATCTAGCAGGCAGCAGTGACGAGTCATGCTGCTGAAGATACATTGTGCAAGGAGAAGCTGATTGCCTATGTTCAACATAGGAAAGGGTTTTTTTCCAAAGTATTATATAAATTACTATCAGCAAGATATTTATGAATTAATGTCTCTCTTACAGATTCAGAGAGAAACAAATGTAGGTTTGTCTCAGTCCTTGTTTTGTCTGTTAGTGAAACGGGGCTGTTTCTGAGACAAAGTGTTCATGCCTGTCTGGAAGCACAGCTCGTAAATAACCAAGGACAAAGGCTATGTACATGCGATTTCACAACCCCAAATGCTGACGAATTAATGCTGCAACCAAAAATTTCTACAGTGCTGTGTAAATTCCAGTAGTCGTCAACAAGTTACACAATTTTTCTGGTTTACATTAACACATAGGGGAAACATGTTCTGTGACTCCTACTTCACTGGATGTCCAAACGGTTACATCACTTACTTACGGTTCAGTTAGGAGTGTAAGAGACATTTGGTTGGACTGAAGCCTGCAGTCATTGCTGGTAGGGATTTTAATACTACTTAAGAACTACCTAGCTGACCATTATTAAGGCTTGAATTTTAACAACTTCTAAGCTAGAGATTTTACACCTGTTCAACTCAGTACATACAGCCCAACATTAATTTTTGTTTTAAACCAAATTAATCCTTTGGTTATTACTTTGTCCATTGACTGTGCATCACTGAGAGTAAGGAAAGAAGACTCTTGTTAAAAAGGAATTTATTTGCCATACAGAAGTATGTATATCTGAATCCTGGTGAACAAATGGGAGAAAGTGGTTGGCATATCCTGTAGTCCTAATATTCAAGCCCATCCTTCTTTGCCACTGTTCCTTTCCAAGGTTTGTTGCAAGTAATAAATATAACACATTCTATTAAGTTTTTTAATTTCCACATAAATATATACAGACCTCAGTAAAGTCACTGAGGGCCCTGTGTGTGTGCAAGCAAAAAGGAAGGCAAGGAGACCATAACCCCATTTAGCAGTAGCTTTACTCCAGTATTTACTTAATCTTTCTATGATTAAAAGGACAAACAACACAGTTTGCTTTGGTGTCTTGCACGCATTTTACAAATATTGCATCACCTCACCATGTCACATGGTATTTGGTATTCTATAACCCCATCCTCAAGAGCCTGTGTAAGCAACAGCCGATTTGATTTTCCCATCTCTGACCAGATACATCATAGCACACATAGTTATACTAGCATTATTTTGCAAGTAGTTTGTTCACTTTTATTTGCATTTGTTGGCATATTATTAAAATAGATCAGAACCAAGTAATAAGATTAAGCTTTCTTCTGCTATAGATGTTAATTTTTCTGTAATGCTTTCTGTTTAGTATAATAAGTAGAAATCTACTCTGTTGTTTCTACCTTGCCTGCTCCTGAGGGTTAATTTATAAAGCAGACAATTGGTAGTGCATATTCTGGATGCGAGGAGCATTGCAAATTACAGCAGCATGGAAATCATAGCACAAGAAAGCATAAGGTATTTTAAAGGATAAAGGAATGGGTGACATCAAAAGAGAATAGGTCAGCTGGCAGCAGAAACGAGCTTCAGCCAGGACTTGCAGACAACCATTTTGAATTTGAGGCAGAATAGGGATGGTAAACAGCAAGGGCAGCTGAAAGAACACAACCGAGCCAAGTAAGAAAGCCTTTGTCTTGGTAGTATAACCCCACTGATGCAGCAACTCATGCAACTGAAGACAGAAGATAAGTAGGATCAAATAATAATGCTGAAATCTGATGAGGTCCAGAACAAGGTTTTCGCAGAGGAAAGACAGCAGAGCTGGTGGCTGTGGAAAACAGTGAGCAGGGGGGTGACACCGTTATAACCTTCCAGTGCTCTCAGCAAACAAAAGCAAGCTGATGACAAAGGAGCAGGAGAAATGAAAGGCTTGTAGTTGCACATCTCTTTCTTTAAAGGGGGAAACAAAACCTAACTAGATCCATATCATCAACTATAAATGGCAGGAGGGAAGAGTTTTGGGAAACGGAAAATCCCAATGTTGCTCAGTGGTAAGAAACTCCCCTCCCCTTCCAGCTGAGGACACGTCACTGGAAAGTCCCAGCCTGGGAAAAAAAATCCACCATGTAAACAAGCTGCTTAGGCAGCAAAACCAGAGAGAGGAACAAAGTCAAATGTCCGACTTTAAAGGGTTTTATTTTCAGGTTAGCATTTCCTTGTACAGCAACAGTTCAAGTTCAGGCAAGAAGAATCTCATTCGAGTGGAACTGGCTGGTAAACGTCACTCCTGATATTATGCCATAGACAGAAAACTAATTTATTTAAAAAGCTAAGATTTCCACTTGGGATTTTTTGGATTTTCTACTATTGAGTGTCATCAAACAATCCCAGTGACAAACCAGATACCCAGGACTATTACATCACTGTGAAATTAGTAGTGATTGTCTAGCAAGTTTGCAGGGCTTTTCCCCCTTCATTTATAGGTACTTCCAGACAAGGAAGCTGAACTTAACAACGTGCTTCCTAACCATTCACTGGGTATGGCTCTTTTGTCTCACAAGCAAGTTCAATGCTGGGAATTCTTCCAGCACTGGCCACAAAGAAAACAAGGAAAAAACATGGTAGGTCACACAGAGAGACAAGAAATGCAGCTTTGGACAAAATCCTGGGATTCTTCCTTCACTAACCAGCATTTATGATGATAAAAATATTGACATAAATTATTACCCTTCTTTGAAATAAATCAACTTGCAACAAAGGTACTTCGCAGTAATTAATCACAGCAACATTAACTCGAATTCTGGGACCAATTACAGTGACAGCACTTTCTAGTTGTAATCTAGGAAAACAATCAAGCTAGTTTTAACTCTGCTTCCCTGCTCTCCCAGTTAATGAACATTGCTGCATCCTGACCAATGCACACAGCAGCCCAACCCTGCTAACAAACAACAGATCCGTTTTACAAGTGTTGTGTAGACTGCCCCATCTCCAACCTTGTCAATATTAAAATATAGTATTTAGTTTTCTTTAAACTCCATTAAGTCTCACCAGAATTCAGCACTACTGTGGGGGGCATCTCAAGCACATCCTTGACAGCCAGTAACTATTATTATTTAGGAAACTGCCAACCTGTTTACATCCTCTTGGATTTGGGAAGAGAATCAGTCAGCAGTCTTGGGGGCAGGGGGGGAACAGACTTTATAGCTTTTTATTTTGGTTTGGGCTTTTTGCATTGCTTCTAATGTGTATAAATGGTAAGAGGGAATCAGAACAGCAGGAAACTTTGAAATTTTGATCCTTTATCTTTTTTCCTGTTACAAGATAAGGGCATAGTGCTACAGTTGTCTTAACAGGGTGGAAGGTCAGGGTTCAAGTTCATTTATTGTACCTCTGTTCCTGGAGCTCTGAATAGCAGAGGCTGATGATGACAAAAGCCTTCCCCAGGCACCAAGCTGGAACAGCAAATGTGAAATGCAGCTGAGTTTCAGTTCCGGCATCTGATGCAATAATGTGGTAAGCTTTCTAAAGGAGACGTCACAAATCTCTCTCTTCCATGTGTGCTCTTACATGCATGGCAGGAGGATCCAGGATATGTTTCCCGGATAGGGCTAGGAGTCAGTATCCACAAACATGGATTAACTGGACCCAGTATCATTTTTAAAGGACTGTTCTTTTCTCAAAGCAATTCCCAGGCCATAACAGCAGGTTGTGACAGCAACATAATCTGCTAATCTTTTAAAGCTGTTCTCAGGTGTACACTCCAGTGTTGATTAGGACAAGGCATCTGACAGCAAGAACCTGTCTTACATAGGATGACACCTATTGCAAGAGGCCTCTATCTTCAAGACTTTTCGGTTTCAGCTAACAAGGTTTGCTATGAGAGCTGATCTACTGACTCCTCTAGAAAGCTGCTGCTAACTTTAAAGCTTTAAAATTAAGGGGTTTGTCTTCTGGTAATACAGCCATGCTATTTAAACACATTTTAAAACAGTTGTGAGCTAAGAGATACGCTCTTGGATTCAATTTGCATGCTGTACCTTATAGTGGTAACTCAGCCAAGACCTTACTCATGGATGTAAAGTACCACCATAAATCTGGACATTCCAGACAAAGACTTATGTATTTTAGTGTCTGGCTGGCAGCAAGACACACACTAAGTTGATATATTTACTTACGGAATACCTGATGCAATTAAGTAAGACTGAAGAAAAGCCTTAAAGGTGAAATGTCAGTGATGTTCATTCCTGCTTTGGGTGATTGACTGGATTTTTTTCAGCTGCAGCAAGGTTTTATCTGGTAAAGCTCCTTTAAATAGCACGCATATGGAATCGATCGAGTCAGGGAAATAAAGCCTTACAAAGTAGGGAAGGAAAGAAAAGTTGTGAAGGAAGCAGAACCAACCACAGCTTCATCAGAAAAAGAATTTTCATAGTCAGATCTGACACTTTTCCTGAAGGGAAAAAAAGGATAATCAAACTAACCTAATTCCTAACAGAGTCACTGTCGGTTATCAGAGCAGGGAGGTCACTCCTGGCACGCAGCTAGTTTTGTGTCTGGCTTTGCTCAGTGCTCTGCACATCATTTTGTTAGTTTCCTACTTTGACCTTGTCCATCTTGCTACACTGAAAGCTGACTTGGCAGCTAAGGAGGAAAAGAAGGTCAACTGTAAAGCTGAGTGACTAAGCAAGAAAATATATGCAAACCCATCTGAAGGTCTTGGAAAACCCAAACATGGTTTTAATCTGCTCAACACCACGTTAAGCAAAAAAGACTAAAAGAACCTGAAAGTTTTCATGCTCAACAACCAGAATGTGCAAAGTTCCAAAATTAACAGCATAAGAAAGCCTGGACTAGGATCAAAAGGCAGTACAGAAGCCTCTCGCTGCAGAAGGACCAGGCAGCTATGTGGTAACACATCAATATTGACTGTGGTGGCACGGAACAGGCTCGCATGGTTTCAGCCATGCCTGCCCCAGGGATGGCAAATGTAAAAGACACCTGGGAACAGGATCAACTTCACCAAGCTCAGGGAAGTTTGCCCTTCAAACAGGCTGAAGCTTTCAGACAGATATTAAAAAACAAATTTAAACAGTGTAATTACTTCTTCCTTCATGGTTGTAATTCGTTAGTCATCCCTTTTTCATCACATGAATGATATCACTGTCAGAAATTACTGCCTCAGGACCTAGACTGAAACCGGCTCTGCAATCACATTGAAGTGTGTCTGTGCAGATGCAGGAGCAGAGTTTAAACTAGCTTTCAAATTATTTTACCAAATAAGCAGAGCAATAATTAAGAAGTGAAGTACTTCAATGACAACTAATCATTACCAATTAAAAACATAAAAGTAATCATTTTATTCTACAGACTTGACAATTTTAGCAGGGAATTATCGCTGAAAGTGACTAAATGAAACACTACTGAAAACTGACAACCTATTGAAACACGTCTGCTTCAAAGGCTTCACCTTAGCCTGTGTGAATAAAGCACAGGTGTATGTTTGTGGCTATACAAACAAGTTTGCGTGAACATTTCAACAATATGCACAAGTTAAGCAAGACAGAACTTTGGTTTTCACTCTTGACATATACAAAACATACTTAGCAAAACTACTGTGTCTCCATGATAAAGAAGTTCAAACTTTCCCAAGAGGAACACCCCAAAACTATTAAGAGTGCAGCTGTTGCAGAGGTATAAAGAAATCTTTAGTTTTTTCTTAGGCCCATGGGCAGGGGCACTTAAGTTCTCATTTTTCTCTCTCTGCTTATTTCTGTAAGACCTCTGGTCCCTTTCCAGAGCCACAGCTATTCCCCAGAAGACAGTGCCACAAGAGCTGGGACCGCAAAGAGCATGACCTTGGCATAGCCAACTTCCAGCCTCCTCCCACTGGATCACACACGAAATGCATCTTGTGCTGATGGAAACACACGGCCATGCTGACAAACCCAAAACAAGCCAGAGACTGGTATTGCGCTAACCGGGGTGGCATAAAACCAAATTATTTTGTTACAATTCAGTATTGTCTACATACAGAAGCACAGTCTATCACAGCATCCGCCCCTCATTCAGTGTTTTTAATGAGATTATGGTGGGGTAGCAGCTGTATCCATCGTAAACCTATCCGCTCTTCAACCTGAAGTTACTAGACTGGAGTAGTATTTCTGGCTGCCTTTGCCCCAAGGTTTTTAGGAGCCACTGGTCACTGAAAGCACCACTATACATACATAAGATCACAGTGATCATTTCTCTCTGGAAATCTTGTTACGAAGTCATTTGTGTCCTAAACGCCTTGCTAAAAGCATCATCTAAGAGACTAGTTGCATAGGAACCATAGTGATCAGAGAATTTGGCTACTCTCAGGCCTCAGAGGAGACACTTACTGATACAGCAAAATCATTTCTGCATACAGTGATGCACATACAAAAGCTTCAAGTTATACATTCCTCGAAAGTACCCATTTTATGTCAGTCATACACCCATGTCATATATTCCTCATCAAATACCTATATTCCCAATTGAAAAAAACCAACCAAAAACACAAGCCCCACAACAAAATCACAGGATCATTTCAGAGTGATGTCATTTAAACTCCTACACTGAAAAAACAGCAGACTAACAGAGGCAAAGCTCATTTTATCTGAAGGCATTTATTTAGAACTCTGCATGTGTATTTGTTATCTGAATCTCAATTATACTCCATGGATTTTATATTCTCCGTAAGCGTCTTTGCTATATATATTAAATTTCCTCTTCTCTTAAAGCTGTGTCCTGTAAGAGCAGCGTTCTATGTGCTTGCTTGCTGTAACAGCACAAGTGAGAATTACTCATCAGGCACCAAGTCAATTACAAACAAGCATGTATGCCTGTAAGCAGCAAGCGTTCACAACAATTTCAAATCTGGTTTAAAACAAAATATTAACAGCTGCTTTTCATTAAGACTGGTTAGTTTTTCCTAGCCCTCAACAAACAGAAAGCATAAGGCATGTGGAATCCAAATTCTTTAATGAGCTGAAGCTAAGAAGCACCGTCTGCCATTTACCCCGCGATTTCAACTAAGACCTTTTCCTTCATCAGCTGCAAAAATCTCACTTCCTCCACATTAACACCAGCGAACTGGCTACGGATCTCGGCTGGTCACGTACGGGGCACAGAGGGAGAGGAAGGCTGTACAGGTTGAGAACAGGCCCCACGGCAGGTCTACCGGGACGAGAGAGCTGCCGCCTAAAGCACGGCCGTCGGCAGCCTCCGCGGGAGGCCCGGCAGGGCGGGCAGCCGCCGAGCCGGGGCCTGTCGGAGCGTCCAAGCCCCGTCCAGCGCCCGGAGCAGGCCCAGCGGCCGCGGCGGTGGCACTGCAACGGCATCCCCGGCGGCTCGTCGCTTAGCGCACTGGTGGCAGTGGCACAGCGGCGGGGCGGCGATCCCCGCCGGGGAGGCGCTACTTGCAGAGCCCCTCCAGCCGCTCCAGGGTGCCCTTCATGTCGCGGATGCGCTTGGCCAGGGCGGGCACCGGCTGCATGGCGCGGTCCAGCTCCTCGCAGCGCGCCACCAGCGCGTACATGGCGCGGATGCTGAGGTCGGCCGCCTCGCCCAGGCTCTCCACGCCGTCGCGGTAGGTCTGGATGCAGCCGACGCTCAGGGCTGTCAAGGCCTGCAGCCCGCAGTGCACGTTGCGCAGCAGCTCGTCCACCTGTGCCGCCACCTGCCCGGCCAGGGCCACCACGTCCTGCAGCGCCCCGGGGTCGATGGCGGGGATGGAGCCGCCGCCCCCCGCCGCCGCCGCCGGGAGCTCTCCCTTCGGGGCGCCGCTCAGCCGGATCCGCCGCTCCAGGTTGTTGGCTACGAACTGGGTGAGGCGCCCCTCGCGCAGCACCGTTCCCTCCAGCTCCAGGGCGCTCGCCAGCGTCGCCCGCCGCCCCTCCGGCAGCTGCTGCCGCGCCACCGCCACCGCCGCCTCTCCGCCGCCGCCGGCTGCCAGGCTCAGCGCCTCCAGGCTGCGCTCGTCCCGTCTCTGCCCCGAAGCCTCGCCACCGGCTCCCTCCTCTGCCGCGGCTGGGAGCCCGGCCACCGCGGGCACAGGCCCGCACCCCGGGCCCAGCGCCGGCCCCTCCATAACAGGCGACGAGTGCCCGCTCCTCCCCGCGCCGCCGACCACAGGGGGCGCACCACTGCCTGTTTACGTCCCCCTCGATTGGCTGCGGGGCGAGCGGGGGCGTGGCTAGTGCTGTTTTTGTGCCGTCTGATTGGCCGGTGGCGCTCACAAGGAGAACCGCCTGTCCGGTACCTTCGCTTCGCACTGCGGGCCCGTGACTCGGAGACGGGGGCGTGCCCGCTGTTTGTGTCTGCTCCGATTGGGCTGCCTGCGGAAGCGGGCGTGACCCCAAGTGTTTGTGTCGCTTCTGATTGGCAGAGGCGGGGCCAGAGACGCAGCCGTTTCGTCGGGATTGGCGGATCCAGTGAAGAGGCGTGCCGCTCGCTCTCTCCTCGCATAGCGATTGGTGCTGTGTCGGAAAGGGGTGTGCCCACTCGGGTAACAACACCGGGGCGCTGCTAGCAGCTCTTTTCACTCCCCCGCCATGTTCTCCTAGCAGCGGATCTAATTGCGCCACCATCTCAGCCCACAAAGCTCGGGCAGACACTCCCTAGCGACCCGACCCTTTCATTCCCTCCTGGGCTCGACCCCTCTTCCCGATACAGCTCTGGGTACCCACGTCCGACCATGGTCACCACCACGGCGCCGCCGCCCTTCCTGGCTCGGATCTCGGCAGGCACCGAAGACCCCAGGCGGCTGCCCTCCGCTTTTATCCAGCGCCTCAGGCGAGGGGACAGCAACTGTGAGAACCAGCCTAGCTGCTGCCTGGCGGGCCCGGGGGGCAGCGCACGGCCCGCGCTGAGGAGAGTCCGGCGGAGGAAGGGAAAGATCCGGCCCAGCCCCGCGGGGCTCCTGCCTAGCCGCTACCAACAGTACCAACAGCATCGCGCCGGCCTGGGGAGAAAAACCCCGCTGGGCATGCACAGCAAGGACGAATTTAGCGCTCCCCCTGCGCCAGCGGTTTCCGCCGCCCCCGGCGCGGTAACAGCCCCCGCAGAGGAGCCCCCCGCGCCCACTCCTTCGAGACCCGCGCCCAGCAAACCCCTCAGGAAGGAGGTAAACACGGGGCTCCGCTACTTCTCATCACTTCTTCTGCCTTCCTCCCCCCCCCCCCCCCCCCCCGCCATCCCCTTCTCCCGCACTCCGGGACGCCGCTCTCCTCCCCGCCGCAGGGGGTCAGCGGGCGGCTCGGCCCCTCTCTGCCTGCGGAGGGACGGGGAAGGGAGGGGGCTCAGAGTTTCCGTTACGCCCGCTCGGACGGGGCTCTGGGGTGGGGGAGTGAGGAACCGCGGCCCGCGATTGGCTGGTCGGCGCCACCAATCGGCGGCCGCCGTTGCGCCCAGCAACAGCCGGATTTAGCCTGCTGGCCGCGCGCCCGCCGCCCCTCGAGCGCGCAAGGGCGGGACGTGCGCGGAGCGCAGCGCCCCATGGCGGCAGGGGAGGGGAGGGAAGGCAGGCGGTGAGCTGCTGCCGCCGGCCGAAGAGGCTGTGGTGCCGGTTCGGCTGCTGGCTGGCGCTGACACGGCAGCGTACGTGATAACGGAGCAGTTGTGCAAGGCGTGGAGCTTGGGGAGGCTCGTTGTTGCCCTCCGTCTCCTTGCTTGAAGCGTCCCCCAGAGTCGCCGGTGCTTGCAGATGCCCCTGCGGCGGTGCTTTGTGTGGGGAGGCACCGCTTGAGGAGAGGGGTGGCGCGTTGACGGGAGTTCTTTGTCTCCGCAGTTCTTAAAGAACAAGATGGGAAAGTCTGAAAAGGCTGCCGTCCCCTACAGCCAGCCTGTTCACAGTTTACATCTGTGTGAACAACCAAAGATTAACAGGCAGAAGAGTAAATGTAACGTGCCGCTGACAAAGATCACCTCGGCAAAAAAGATAGAGAACTTTTGGCAAGATTCTGTGTCACCAGAAGTGATTCAGAAGCAGGAGAAAAAGCCACTTAAAAACACAGAGAACTTCAGAAATGCCAAGTCCAAGAAAACAATCACCCTGGCTGAAGCGAGCCAAAAAGAAAGTTACGCTGGGGCAAAATTCAGTGACCCGCCATCTCCCAGTGTGCTTCCAAAGCCTCCCAGCCACTGGGTGGGTGGCACAGCTGAACTGTCTGACCAAAACCGGGAGTTGATGGCAGTCCACTTGAAAACTCTCCTGAAAGTTCAAGCCTAGTTTCCAAGACCTCTTTGAGTCATTGGCAAAGAGAAAACTCCATCCAGGAAACTTCAACATGCCTTGTTGCAGCTAAATTTGCAAAAGATTGTCAAGTCTTATAATCACATAAAAAAAAAATTTCCTTGTATTATATTTTTTATGGTTGTGTAAATAGTGTACATCATGTATTATGTGTATATTCTTGTTCATACTTTGAGAGGTACATTTTAGTTTTGTTATGAAAGGATGTATTTTGCACTGCCTGAATGGTAGATGTCTTGTATATAAAATATGGACAATTTTAAGTATGTACTTGACACATGAAGACTTGACTTGATTTGCACAAGGTAACAAAAATTTTGGAAGGAGAGTACAGCTTTCTGATTTTAAGGTTCCAGATCAAATGTGAATGTTCATGCACTACTGACAATAGTTTTACATGCTGTGTCCCAGTCGATACCCAAACATGGAATTTTCATACAAACGTGAAGTTTTGCTCTCTGCTCTGGAAATGCTATCTGGAATTCCTGTTCATCTGTGTGTTTTTGAAATTAACTGGAATTTGACCAAAATTTCAACCCATCAATTTGAGCACTGCTGATTCCTTTAAAGAAGTAAAAAAAAAAAAAAAAAAAAAATACCCCACACCAACACAACAACAGAAGATAGCAGAGCTTTCTGCCAAAAATCCAATTGGTTACTAAAAAAAATTAAATAAAACAATTTGGCCTCCCCTTAAGCATGTCTCTTTTTTTTTGTGTGTGTGTGTGTGTTAATTCAAGTATGTGAATTTTAAGTAGTTGGTTGGCTTCTAGTGAACAATAGGAACATTTTGTCCTCAGCTTTGAACTATGAAATTTATTAAGAGCTTTGGTAGCCCAATAATTCCTTGTCATAAAAAAAGGTTTTGTGATACGTAGTTTTAGCTTCCTTATCTTTTTGGTTCTTGAGAATTCAGATTTTAAGAAAGTTGGGCAGTTGCACGTTCAGATTCATGCTGTAATGCTCAAAACTATTTTCATAGTGGTTATGAAACTAGTTCATACTGAAAAGTAGCAAAGAAGGGTGTGCATGGGGCAAGTTCCACTTCATAACTTTCACCAGATCTTGTCTCTTGTTGATGACTGTGCTGGAAATTTCATTCATCTGAACTAAAATACTTACGGAATTGGAGTGTAGATCAGTCTGATGTGCATGTTGAGGAAAGAACCTAGACTTGCAGGTACTCCTCCAATCAGTCTTCAGATAAGATAATTAAAGCAGGAAATAATGAGGATTTTACATAAGATAAAGTCTCTGGGCCGTGGTATTCTAGAAATGATACATAGGAAAACAGTGCCAGCAGCCGTGTTGCAGCTGAGGTGGTTCCTTACTGTAAGTGGTGTTTTCAGGGGTTTAGAAAGAGCAATGTTGGTCATCTTTGTGCTGTGTGCACTACTGCTTCCAATACGTTGTAACCCTTTGTTGGTTAAAAACTAAGGAACAACTTCCTTGCTTTGTTCATAGGAATTGACGACAGAAGTGCAAATTCTTCATTATAATGGCTTTAGGCCATTTAACTATGTATGTTCTAAACTAAGAATCCACACACAATTTTTAGTCCCATCCCAAAGACTGTCTTGCAGAACTGGCCTGCATTCCTTGATTAATGCTGGTGCTTGCCCAAGGTAAATCTGTGGTTTCAACAGCCCAGTTTGCTGCCTAGTCTGAATAATCTATAATGTGGCATGGCACCCTATCGTGTCTTCCAAGAATTATTAAAACCCCTCCTTTTTAATAGTATTTGGGCATGAAAAAATTCCAGTGGGATCTTGGAATGACTCAAGTTCCAGTTCATTAAAGCTGGCAATATGCTGTATCAATCTGTTGTTGTGCTTTTTTTTTTTCTTTCTTCCCCCTGAATGTCATCAGGCACAAAAGAAAATGCCTTTAGCAATTCCTTGTAGCTTCAGGCAATGGGTACTTTTGTCAGCTGAACTTCTGAACTTGATAACTAGCTAGACAAGAGTTAATTCCCATCAGCTGTGTAGGTTGACATTATTTAAAAGGCAGTATCTTTTTTTCCAAAGATTATTATCTCTCTAATCATCAGCCTCTTTTCTTCCATGCCCCTTAGAGCTGACATCAAATTATGTAGTTTGAATGTCAACTCTAATGCTACAGAGTAACATACCTCTTTGTTTCTACTCTTGGTTTGCAAACACCTCCCTGGAGACTGCAAAATTAGTTAAATACAAGTGCCGATAGTTCTCGGCTTCAAAGTCAATTCTTCTAAAGCTGCTTAGATGAGACTTCTGAAGTCTTGAAAATCTTAAAACTTCCCGTACCTTCCTGGACCACAAAGGTTTTCAGGGTAAGATAGCAATGCTTCATTGGCCTTTCCAAAGGGTGCAAAACTACCCCTTAACTTACTTCTGAGTCAGTGGAGTCTTGGCTGAAGTGGTGAAGCACTTAACATTTCCATCTTCTTAAGATTCTTGGGTTGAGTCCCTTCTTGGCCCATGGGCTGGTGCTAGGCCTACGCGCTATATACACTTCAGCAAGATTGCCTGAAAAGTCAAAGCAGCAGCACCTCTTAGGACTGTATTCTGAATCTAATTTGTCATTTCCCATATTTTTTACTCACATTCACTTTCAAGATTTCATCCACTTAGACCAATTTCTCTTCCCAGTTCCCTGAAGGCAAGGCATTGTACTATATGAACATACTATTGGTTGAGTTTAGAGCCAGTAAATGAAAGAAAAACATGAGTGTCATGTTTAGAGGATTTCCTTGCAATGCAGTATGTAGTCTTTTGAAATGAACAGCCCTTACAGAAGAACATTAACAAGCTTAGTGGATGTGCTACCATGACCTGGTCATGTGTCTGCTGTACAGAAATTAAATGACTTGCTCATTAAGTGTGACTTCAGTCAGGGTCAGGATACTGAACATACTGCATTTTGGTTATAATGAAAATATTTTCTGTTTAAAACCTTCAGCAGAATGCTGTGAGAACTGCATGGGAATCAACTGTGTGAGTTAACTACCAGCTTACTTTTAAACAGTTAAATGTCATGTGGTGATGGTACTGAAAAATGACCTTTCATGAAGCGCAGAAATATTTGTTGTTGAGTTTTCATGCGTGAATGAGTTTCTGCCCACTGGACAGCTTCATTAATAACGGCTGGCTTGGTGCTCCACTAAAGCTGAAATGCTTCTGCCTCCCAGTGCAGCAGGAGCTAGAAATCCCATGTGCATTTGAGCTCCATTACACCAGAATCTCCTAAGAGATGCTGCTAAATTCTTGACTAGTCTGTGTATGAGGTGGTGAATTTTTCCAAAAGTTGAATTTTGTTTCATTTGATTAATGTTTTATCTAACTGCTGTCATTTTAAGCAATTGTTGTTATTTTCAGGAGGTACTGTTTAAACTTTTACACTGTAAAGCATTTGATACCTGCCACACTTCAGGATTTTTTTTTCCTGCTTTACCCAGTCTTAAGATCAAATACGAAGCCTAGAGATTATATGAATCTGAAAGATTATAGATTGGTTTTCATTATAGTTTTAGCAATAAGTTTACCTTTATTTCTTCATAGAAAGTCTTACCACTTCCATCATGCAGTTAAACACATTGCTTATTTTCTTCCACAACTTCTTGTATTCTTTGAATGTTGATTTCAAAATGCATTCTTCAGATTTTTTTCATATCATGTGTCTGTCTGAACTGTTTAAGAGGAATTATCTCCTGTTGTAATTTCTAAGAAGTTTTTATGTTATGAATAGGCTTGTCCTTACCCTAAAGAGGCTAGGAAGTAAGCAAGTAAAAGATGAATATTGTAAAATGTTAACATTTGCTGTGAAAATCTGCTGATACCTTGTAGAACAGGAACCACAGTGTGAGATATTTTTGGTAGCAGGAAATACTTAGCTGCTGATTCAATAGAAAAGATTAATAAAGGGAACATCCATCAATTAAGGAGAAATAAATAATCCAATAAAATGGCCTAACTACTGAAGTTGAGCAACGGAATGTTATCAGCAGTGTAGGAAACTTTTTGTTTTGCATTGAGGGTACAGAAGAATGTTATCAAAGCGAAGACAGGAAGGCCAAGAATTCAGCTGAATTTGGAAAGAAAATCTGAGGAATTAATTTGCACAGCAAATACGCCCTGGCAAAGGCTTCAACCTGTGTTGAAGCCAGCATTCCTTTCTACCCTTTCTTCTCATGGGGTGATAACACCCAGGAAGCAGACCTTTAGATGTTACAAAGCCCTGTCTGAGTTAAGTGACATTACTACAAGTTACAGATACTCAGGCTTGTGTGTGGCAGATGTGGTCACTTAGTCCAAGTAGTTCATAAGCCCTTGTCTTCAGCTCAAGAACCACACTGGTTACGTGTACTTATGCTGTAGGTTGGCACTGATGAGCAAACTGGCATGATTTCGTAATTTGTACCTGAAGGGAATTATTTGGGGAACAAGGACTTTTCTTGTATTTATAGGACTTTGCTAAGTCTTTAGTTGTTGCACAGTATATGGCTGTATGTCTTTTAGGGAGTGGTGTAATTGTCATTGCCATTTTGCCATTCTTAAGGTCATGAAGCATAAGGTTTTGAGGAGATGTGATTTCTGTGAAAGATGTCATTTATTCCTTTAACAAAGCGCTGTGCTTTAATCAGGTAGGTTTATGAACCTTAATTTGCAAATGTCCTTGTAAGTGGTGATGGCAGCAGCCATCAAAACACAATTTACTTTGGTTTTAATTCCCTGAAACAAGACCTGGAGCTTCATTCAGTAAAGAGCTTAGTGTATAGAGTCAGGCCTTTCTCTTGTTCTTTCTCATCACCTCAATCTTGTGTTCTTTACTACCTGGTGGCATAGCTGCATGAGAAAAATTAAAGTTAGCCCTTACTTAATATAGAGCTTGAAATCTGTAATTTTATTTTATATATATATATATATAAATATAAATGAGTCTTTTGTAAGTTGCATTCTTAGCATCAGAATATTCAGAACTTGCATATTGTCATATTTAGAATATCAACAGGTCATTGCAGGAGTTAATGGAGTAGTAGATTGATAGCCCTTGTCCAAATTTGAAGTATTCTTTTTATGCCAGCACTGAAGAAAGTCCTGATACATTTTTATGTCCTGTACTAGGAGTGATAAGATAAAAATAATTGATGAGACAGGTAGGAAAAAAACCTGAAAAACAAGGTCAACTTAGAGGTAAGAGAGAAGCAGCATAGATGTCACCATTTAATTATGTGGGAAGGAATGAAACTGCAAGAAAACATTATCTCCCTAAGTATATGATGTTGCTGGAAATTTAGGGAATTCTAATGACTAGATGAAATGCAATTTGCTACCAGTTCTTGGCTGAGACCATCTGGGGAAAGACAGAATGAGCTGACAAGTCTTGTAACTGACTTTTTCTCTGTCTGATGAGTACCTATTATTCATTACTAGGAATTGCACCTTGACACAGCATTCCTAATGGCTAGCACTGCTTTAGGTATCAGCAAATGCTGTACAAGTGCTTACTACTCTCAGGTTTCCACAGGTTTTTAGAAGTGGTCAGGTAAAGCATGTACATGAATGATTGCAGCTTTTATGATTTACGGCTGGAAAAACAGGCATACAGAAGTGAGCTAGCTTGCTTCAGATCACTCAGCAGACACTTCACTAACCCAGGAAGAGAACCACAGTTTCTGAAGCTCCAGTCAGGTTTTCCCTTTGCTAGTAGCCGTAGTTGCTGTGTGATCTGCAAGTCTTCCTCATCTCAGTGTGTAGTATGTAAAATGTAATTAATATAATGTTTTGCTTTGAAATGTGTGGGATTTGATAGGGCTAGTGAAATAAATGAGGCTGCATTTAGGTTTTGTGTTGTGTACAGTTTTATTACATATTAGCTTTAGTAATTTGCACATGAAAGATGACTATTGCAGTTTTCTCCATGCCTGCTTTTGACCCTTTGATATAATATATAACCTATATACGCCACTGTCATTTTCAGTTCATCCCCTTTGTCCTCTCCCCACAGGCAGCAGTGGGGAGGGCTGACAGTAAAGAGTTTTTGCTTGTTGGCTGCTGCTCTCCATTGCTGTGCAAACAGCCAGCAGTTGGCCGAGGGGGCCATGCACATGCACTGTATCCTCATAGTCTCTTGAATTTACATTTGCTTTATCTTTTGGCTCTCATTAGATCGTGGAAGACAGACAGTCTTTCCCAAGAAAGAGGATCATCCTATAGCAGGACAGAAGGTGAAGTTTGAGAGTGTCTCAGTCTCTCTCTACCACCAGACAGTCCTTCTTAAGCAAATACTCCAAAAGCTTTCATATGGAGACTACAGTTTTCTCCCATTTTCACTAAGGGTAGAATTTTAAACTTATTTATGAGATCTTACTCAACAGCAGCCATATGACTTTTTGCTGCAAGTGAGTTACCTTCCATAATGAGGAAATGGCAACATAGGTGCCATTACATTGTCCACACAGGTAACAGTGATCAACTAACTATGCCCGTGCAGAATTAAATGCCTACTTTCACAATATTTCATTTTCATTCCTTATTTTTCAATATTCTTTTTTTCTGACTACCATGCTGGTTTGGATAAATGTTGAAGCTCTGGAGAACCATAGCTGTGTACACAAGAATAAACAAGTAACATACTCAATGAAATTCCTGCCTTTAGGAAGTGTTGGGGTGAAGAGAGGGGCCAGGTGAGACCCCCCCCAGTTCTGGTGACGGAGGTCACCCCCATCTGAATCACATAGTCACCATCCTCTATAATCTTGTGAAATGTGCCAGAATCAATGGCAACATCTCGGTGTATTTCAGAGCATTCAGACAAAGCAGCCTTCCAACAAAAGGGTTTTTTACCTCCACTGCCCCAAAAGTAGCACCCAGTAGGAAGGCAACCTCCACACCTAAATATCCCTGAGATGAAACAGAAACTTATGTACAGGCAAGATAGCCTGTTTCTATTCCTTCCCCCTGTGGCAACACTGAAGAGTGAACCTGTATTGCTATTACAGCTTGCTGTTACTTGCTCTCTTCCAAACTGTTGCATTTTTATACCATTTTTAACACAAACATGCCCTACTTTTCAAATACTATGGTGACACAATGTGAAAATGTGGGGGAAGGGTAAAAGTAATTTTAATCCAATCTTGCAGTCTCAATCCAAATGCCAGCTTAGTCACTTTTTTCTTAGGAGGAGCTTCACTTACATTTAACATTACTGAGATGGCTGTGTGGGCTGAGCCCTGAGGACCATGAAGGATGGTGCTTTCCCTCTGCACAGGCATAAGGTACTGAACAAGGTGAAAGAGCAGAAAACCAATCCATGATGACAAAAAGAAGGAACTCTTTGCCTACTTAGAAATCTTTCTCAGTATTGTCTTCCTCAGTTCTATTTAGCTTTCTTGACCTCACCTTCTAAGGATCTCTAGGAAGTCTCCACCCTTCCTCAATATCCTACTCCCAAGTCCCTTTCTCTCCAGAAATGCAAGGAATGTGTTCTACACACCCACTAGTAACCAGAAGCACATTAGGTAATTTTTTGGTTCACTTCCAGAGAGTGTTGACACCACACAAACAAAGGAATTATAAGGAAAGAAAATAATTAAGAGAAAAAGTCAAAAAGCTACATTACTAGTAATATAAAAGATGAAATGCATCATGTGCGTGTGCGGGACAGAACACTGGTACATTTGCTTTAACAGATGGAGATACTGTGGCAGGTTCCTTTAAAGCGTATGCATATAGCTTTCAGCATGCATATGCATATAACTTAAAGGTCCAAGTCAGTGAGTAGTAAGGAAAATCCAGTGCCAGGGCCTCGTAGGGCATAGGCTGAGTTCCCTCTAGTGGCTTGCTTCGGCATTTCGTAAGGGTGGCACACAAAGGACCCGTCTTGGAGCATCACTCCTCATTACCTCCTTTCCCAGCACCCATGCTTATATAAGGGTCCTGGAGGGTATAATCACAGAGTAATTCCTGGTGTGGTCCTAATGCAAGTTACTTTTAAGTGAGTTATGTAAACTGATTAACTGAATCCTTCGCTATGTTTATTTTTCATTAGTTCACATGCAGACAGAACCACCCTCAAAAATGTTCTATCTGCTTTACTCTGCTGCTTCATTGAGTTGACGTCCACTGCTAACACTTGTTGTTGCTAATACCTGTGTTAGGCAGAGGCTTTGTGAGATCCTAGTGAGTCAGAATAATCTATGGGATGTTATCAGGCAGTTTGGGGGAAACGCTGTGCGGATGGCAAATACAGCCAGCAGCAGCTTGAGTCTGTATTTGTGTTCAGTGTAATACGCTTATTTTAAGTGAACATCAGACTGTAATTTAGTAGGAGAAAACATTGTTGGATTATTGTTGTACTGTTGTATTAGAACACTGAAGAGACAGCAATCAAGAAAAAACAGAAGAAAACACTTGATGTTTTGGGTTTTCTTCATCTCATGTTTTACCAAGAAGGGAGATGGAAGATTAAGACAAAAAGATTAGACAGCAAACCTCTGCTTCTAAAAGGAAACATCCAGTGCACTTTTGGCAGATAGTGTAAAACACAGACTTATGACATATTAATTACTGAGTCCCTGGGGTTTTAAAAATACATAATTCCTACTGTGAACTTATGAACTTCAGAGGAAATTGCAGTAACTAGGAGTAAAACTGTATATTGTTGCTTTCCATCCTGTGTTTTTATCATGGGATACACAGTGCCGAATATGCCATAAATTGAGCGTCTAAAAGTTAGACACCTCTGTCTAACCTTACACTCAACAGTCACCAAAATTTCCTTAATACTTTTAAGTGGAGTCCAATGTTCCTTATTTTGCCCCAGAAATAATTATCCATTTGGTCAGAACGGAGGTGAGGTTAAGTATAAAACCTGCTATAGATGTCTGCCTTCTAATGTGACATACTTTCAAAATACAGTTTTAATATAATGAGGACACCATTCAGCAGTATGTAAAAGCAATGAGTTCAGGTACATGCAAGGTTTCATTACAGCAAAATATGACTTTATATGCATAAATACATCTTTTATTTACTTTTTTAAATAGCATTTTTAAATGAGATGCCATATGTATACTGTGTTTTACCTGTGTGTCACCTTTCACTGTGCTTAACACAAGCATTTTAACAATACCCTGTGAAACTGACTGTTCATGTAACCCAGATGGGCTAATTGAAGTTCAGAGCATGGCTCACTCTGGCCTTTTGCCAAATTTGATACTTTTTTGAATTGCCAAAGCTTCTGACAGGTTTCTGACAGTTCTGGAGGCACTCGTGACATCACTTCTGTGTCACGGACACTTAAACATCATTTAGGTACATCAGATACTTAAGTTCTCCTTGTACTCTGATTCCTCACATGAACAGTCTTAATGGAGTTCTTGTAGCATCACTGTGTCAGGCTAAATTTTCTCTTGCCAGCAGACAAACTTAAGTGTAGGTCCAAATTTAGAGCCCTGAGGACATCCCCTTCAAATGAAATACCAAATATCAGTGAGATTCTTCATTGTAGTCATTTAAAGACAGCAAATGGGTTCTCATAAGGTTACTAAGTCTCAAACAACTTTATAACCCATTATGTTTTATCTTCCTGAAAAATTTAACTATTTGAAACAGGTGTCAGTCACCTTCAAATGACAGACAATAACCACTTCCATGACAGAAACTCCGAGAGCTGGAGCATAAGAGAGAATTTTGATGTTGTTACATTTCCTCACATGGTGCTTTGGGATTGGGATGGAGGGGATTGGGATGGAGGTCTCAGCACTGAAGAAGAAACTATTTTGTTCCTGAACTGAAGGACCATTGTTAACGAGCCTGACCCTGTTTTTTTCCACATACTTTGATCTTTCCCTTAATGACTCCGACTGTGACTTTGTCTTTGATCACCCTTTTGATCTACAGCATCTTGGAAGTTATCTGGAGTGGAACTGAGACTGGTTGTGAAAGTGTTGTCTGATCTCTGACAGGCAAAACAGACACAGTGTTATTACAGCACTTCTTCAGTAAAGCTACAGTGGTTTTAATTGCAGAAATTACATCTTAGGCATGTATCTTTGAGCTATCTTGTTGACTGTGGAACAGTGTTCATACTTAGCACTTTCCATTTTCAAGTCTATTGAAGTTTAAGTTGCTTGGTCTCATATCTATCTACCACACAACACTATTTTTCATCTTTAACAATAGTTTCTTTGCATTCAAATTTCTGCAGTCTGACATCTCTGGGTTTGTGCGACAAAATCAGTTGCAGTAAGAATAAAAAATATTGCTGTGAGTTGAGCGATATCATCAGTGGAGTAAATGTAAGAAAAACCATGTAAGGTACTGCATTGCCCCTGATTTCTTTCCAGAATAAATTAGGTACCAACATATTTTTGTGAATCAAGGCCTTTGTTCAAAGTAATTTCATAAGACCTTTTTTACATCCTGCATGCAAATAGAATATTCCTGTATAAGCACAGAATATGCAGGAGTTAAAAGCAAAGGAGACAGATATATAGGTAACAGATGAAAATTTGGAGCCATCTTAGCCATAAAGTAAATAAAGCTTTGTTAATGATTTAACCCCTTACAGTGCTGAATAAGATAAATTTCCCCTTACCCTGGGATCTCTACCTCATGTCGTGACAGGTTTCCTGCCCTGGCCACTTCACAGAGTGTGGGTCTACTGTCCAGACAGAAGGGCTTCTGCAGTGCCCATGAGGGAGCATTCAAAGGGGTCAGAGAGACATTTCCAAGAGGCAGCGAGTGCAAAAAATGCACACCATATGCAGAGAGTTTCAGAAAAATGTCACTATAAGGTCTAAGACCTGACTCTGGATACTGACCATGAGGTAATTCAGGCTGGAAGGGACCTCAGGAATCCTCCAGTTCATCCTCCTGTTCACAGCAGAGTCAGCTACAGGTTACTCAAGGCCAGTTCTGATCATCTGAAATGAAGCCTGGCAGAGGCTTGGATGACTGAGTGCCTTCAACATCTTATCATACAGGATTTTGCCTGTCAGAGAGTCTAAATGTAGCTCCATAATGCTAACGATTTGAGAAAGCTTTGACATCAACCTGTCCCTGTTTTCTGCATGTTGAGTTAAAAGGTCTGAAAGATATAAAAGGTTTAAGAATGAGGAGGAGGATTTAACAAAATCACAATGGATCTTGTGTGAAGCGTTTTAATTCTGCAACTCCCATCTCAAAACAAATTGATATTTAGCCTAGTGTCCCTTGGGAGGATTTGTCCCAGACTGGTGGGAAAGCATATCCTTGTATTACGCACAGGGAGCTAAGCACATACTCTGTACTCATAGTTGCACTGGATGTTTATATGGATTTAGACTGTAAGAATTTGAACAGATGAGAAAAAGCAAGTGATCTATACTGAATAATTAATTTGCTATATTGTTCCACAAACAGGATGCTCAGCAGGCTTAAGGTAACTCATTTTGCTTGCCAGGTGGAAACAGTAGTTTTGCATTAACTGTCCATAAAATCAAGTGGATACATGCTGGTACTGAGTTTCACAACCATGTTACACAACAAGCAGAGCTCAATAAAGTACCTGACCTGTCTATACACTGTGTCTCCCAGCATCACATTTTATCCAAGTTTAATTTTCCTTTACACTTTTGGAAGGGGTTCTGTGCTCTTTTTTTTAAGGAAAGCTCTGGAAAAGGCCAGATATGATAGCGAAAATAGGTGGAATTTACAAAACAGCTGGTGAGGAGAGTGAGGATGCTTGATGTTATAGGAATAACACATTTTAGAGATTTTCCTATAGAAACTGGCAGTAGTACTAATACAAGGCATATACCTTATAGCAACTGTAAGCAGAGAGTGGAAAAATCTGACAATTACTTATATGTCTGTGGTGCCGATCGAAAGTACTGGATTGTGGTTTTTTTCTCTTTGGAGAATGAAGTCATTTTTTTCTTAAGCATCTATTAAAAGTAAAGACTAATACTGTACAATCAATACCCAGCCTGACTTCAGCAAAGATATTTCTTGGGTTGGAGATTTCATTTTGCTCTTTTAAGTCATTCAAACCTTGGACTTTCTGCCAATCTGCAAAGTAATCATGCTAGAGAGGCACCTGCTGCTAGGGAACCCAGATTAATATTACCAGCACATATAGAGTAGGCTGCAGAACAGCCAGTACATACTAATGACGCCTGGGCTATGAAGTCAGCTGGCAGCCTCCAGACTCCCCATTGTCAGCCCCATATCCACTGCGGCTTCCCGGTACCAGCACAGGCAATCCTCACCACAGCAACTTCAGCCTCTCTTTCTGTCTTTATTTATTCCAAAGTAGGTCACTCTGTGCCATCTGTTCACACTTAAAAGCCACAGAATTTTCCAGATTCCCTATGGTATCCTGCAGTTTAACGTATATTTTTAATGCACTTTTGCTCTACCTAGCTCGTTCGTGTAGTGAGACTACTAATCACCAGAGCTCATTCAATCAGGTAATGTTTTTAGCAACTGAGTGCAGGTCTTGGAGTCATATACGAGACGTGAGCGTAACTGAGTGGGGAG